>JADRCD010222650.1:12996-41316 GCA_019843815.1 Montemys delectorum
CTCTCTCTCTCTCTCTCTCTCTCTCTCTCTCTCTCTCTCTCTCTGTGGATCCCATTTGTTTTTGTTTCCTTTTTAGAGGACTATTCCACTGTTCCAATTTTAAATTTTAAAATATTTTAGTATTTTTAATCATGTATATGTGTGTGATCTCTTTGAGGGTGTCTGTATGTGAGAGCAGGTGTCTGTGGAGGCAGGATGTGTCAGATATTCCTGGAGCTGGAGTTGCAAGTGGTTGTGAGCCATCCCACATAGGTGCTGGGAACTGAACTCCAGCCCTCTGGAAGAGCAAGCAGTATATGCTCTTAGCTGTTGAGCCATATCTCCAGCCTCTCCCTCCCCACTACATTCCCTTCACAAAACCTTACAATGGAAGTAAGTTAACTAAAATACTTTGCAGCCAGGACACAGACACAGGCAAGCTGCCTTGCAGTATCTTGCAGTGATCTGGTCTTAGGGGAGTTAGTTCACTCTCAGATCCTTAATGGTACTTTAACCTCACCACCCGCCCTAGAGAACAGATTCTGATCTAGGAGCTCATGTGGCCCCCCAGACTCACACTATCCTCTTGCCTCTTTCCTCCCCTCTAGCTACAGTTTGCATCTCCAATGGCCCTCAGAGTTCCAGGGCTGAGAGCCTGCTCCTCGGTGACACAGTATTTGGAGGTGAAGCCTTTGGGAAGTAACTGTAACATGAGAGCTCTGAGTTCATGGAAGGTCTGAGGGATGGGCAGATCCATTGCTTAATGGATCTGTGGGAGAGGGCTTTGTTATTAAAGAACTCTCTTCCCCTTCCCCTTCCCTTTCTCCCTCCCATACCCTCCTCTCCCCTCCCTTCTTCCTTACTGGATACCTTGAGGTGAACCACATTCCTCCACCACACAGTTCTGCTGTGATGTTCTGACTCACCACAGGCTAAAATTAACCTGGCCAAGTGAGTGTGAATCAAAACCTCTGAAACCATAAACCCCACCCCTGTCCCCTTTCATGTTATTTATTTTATTTTATTTTTTTGCCAGTGTTCTGCCACAGCAATGGAAAACAAACAGACCTCTCTTCTGATCTTCCCTCCTGAGCTCTCAAAGGAACAGAATCCCAAATCTTCTCATGTCTTCAACGTTTAGCATCTTGACCATCACACTGAGCCTTCTTGTCCCAGACACACTCTCTTATTCCCCATTCTGTTTCAGAAATTCTTAGAAGGAATTCTACTTGTCAAGATCAAAATGAGTTCTTTCTTTATGCTCCCCACATTTTCCACCATGATCCACGAAGATGGGCTATATGGGCTGAGATAGAAGGAAACTGAGTCACCCCTCTGTGTCCAACCCTTCTGTGCCAGACAGAGTGGAAGGACGGATGGATGCTAGGCTATATACGCCATAAAATCTTCCATGGCAAGTCACGTGTGGGCTTGAAGCTTGGGTTCTCTCATGAAGTGTTCAGGCTAGGGGCAGAAAGGATTTAAACTCTTATATTTTTGTTGTTGTTGTTGTTGTTGTTGTTGTTGTTTTGGGAAGGCCAAGTCCATGTTACAGATTCACTTTATAAACTAGGGGGTACTTTTGCCTTCCTAGTTCTCCGACTTCCTTGATTGCTGTCTTGGGAAATTACATTATCAGTCTTTTCAGCACACACTAACTTTAGGATTGTTTTCTTTCCCTCTCTTCACATGTCTCCATTATTACCTTACTTCACTATCTGCTCATGTTCTAACCTCTTATAATCAATGACTCACTCATTATTAGGCTCTCTTTATTTCTAATGAAAATACTTAATGCCACCAGCTTCCCGGCTGCAACATCCCGTTTTGATGTTTAAGTCTATCCATGGGCTGGGGATATGGCACAGTCAGTAAGGCACAGTGAGCTTACCTACTATATGTGAAGCTCTGGGTTCAACCCCCAGCTCTGTATAAGCCAGCTGTGGTCATGTGCATCTGTTCGTATCAGCACTTGGAAAGTAGAAGCAGAGATGGCTCATTGGGTAAGAGCACACTCACTGCTCATCCAAAGGTCCTCAGTTCAAATACCGGCAACTACATGGTGGCTCACAACCACCCATAACGAGATCCGATGCCCTCTTCTGGTGCATCTGAAGTCAGCTACAGTATACTTATATATAATAAATCTTTGGACCAGAGTGAGCAGGGGCTGAGCAAGCGGAGTTGACCAGAGCAAGCAGAGGTCCTAAAAAAAAAAAATTCAATTCCCAACAACCACATGAAGACTCACAACCATCTGTACAGCTACAGATGTACTCATATACATAAATAAATAAATCTTTAAAATAATAACTTTTTTTAAAAAAAAGCAGAAGCAGAAGGATCAGAACTTCAAGGTCATCTTCATCTATATAGCAAGTCTAAGAACAGCTTGGGCTACATGAGATTCTCCCTCAAAAACGTCTTTTTATTAATAGTCACTTCTAAATGTTTTCTTATTTCTATTGTAATTTTTATAAACCACAAGTTGTGGAGGACTGTTTCTTTGTCTAACTACCAAATTAGGAGTGGGATGATTTCACATCAGTGTAGCTATTGGCTCTAAACCTAGCTGGATTATGATCCAATATGTAGCCTAATCATAAACATCTTTTGGAAATTGTTGAGGCCTGTTTTATAGTCAATTTTCATAACTGTTCCATGGAGCTATATTTGCAAAGAATGTTGTGTCTATTAGGCTGAACTTTCTCTTTGTATTATTCAAATGTTATATATCTTTGTTAATTTTTTATCTCCTATATGACTCAGTTAAGACATAAAAATCAATTTTGATCATAAATTAGCTGACTTATTCTTTTCGTTTTTTGGTTTTGGTTTTTTGAGACAGGGTTTCTCTGTGTATCCTTGGCTGTCCTGGAACTCACTCTGTAGACCAGGCTGACCTTAAACTCAGAAATCCACCTGCCTCTGACTCCCAAGTGCTGGGATTAAAGGCATGTGCCACCACTGCCTAGCTTAGCTAATTTATTCTTAAGATCCTGTCCATTTTTACTTCCTATTCTGTTTGTTTGAGATCACATCTCACTCTAGGATAGCATAGAACTCAGTAAGTATCTCAGGCTAGCTTCAAACCCATGGCAATCCCCCTGCCTCAGCATGCTGAGTACTGAGGTTGTTGACCACCAGGCCCAGCTTTAATTCCTGTTTTAAGGCCACTTTTTTTTTTTTTTTTACAGCTACTGTTAGTTAAGAATTGTTACATTTTTCTTATAGTTAAAGACAACAGGCTGGGCAGTGGTGGCACATCCCTTTAATCCCAGCACTTGGGCGGCAGAGGCAGGCAGATTTCTGAGTTCGAGGCCAGCCTGGTCTACAGAGTAAAGCCAGGGCTACACAGAGAAACCCAGTCTTGAAAAACAAAAACAAAAACAAAAACAAAAAAGAAAAAAAAGAAAGACAACAGCCCATGGTTGACTTTTGGGAGATACTGGGTTTGAAGGCTCTAGCTTCACTCACAGCTCAATTCATTGATACAGTCATAACTGAATGTGTTATTAGAAGGTGTGACATTCCTGGAATTTGAGGGATATATCCCCAGAGCTTTCCTTCTATAATGAAGTGAGCAGCTTTGTCCCACCACATCCCCCCTCCCCCCCACGATGCTAAGCTTCACCACAAGGCAGAGCCATGGAACCAAGTGACCAGGTACCAAAACTTCTGGCATAAGACATGTCATCCTTTGGATTGTCTCTGTAAGGTATGCAAATTAAAAACACTGACCTATCACTCCACACCTGCCTAATGGCAAATGCCACAATACTAACACCATCTAATGCGGACAGGCAGCGGAGCTGTAGGAATTCTTACCCATGCCTGGTTGGAATGAATACAAAACAGTTCAGCCACTTTGTAAGCCAATTTAGCCTTTTCCAATATAAGCTGATATATTCTTAACCCTGTGATCCATTATCATACTCCTTGATATTTAGTCCAGTGAGATGCAATCTTGTCTCCACCGAGAACACAGATGTTCATAGTAACCTGAACTCTTAAATAAAACCAAGATGCCTTTCAACAGGAGGATAAACAAATAAATAGCATGTCAGATCATGACTAGGTCATAAAAAGATGGAGAGGAAATTTAAATGTATATTATTAAGTAAAAGAAGACAGTCTGAAAAGCCTACATAGTAAATAACTCCAATAATAGCTCAGCCCATGGTGGACCCAATGTATGAAGATAGTCTCATAAGACCATGGTAGGTCTGCAAGTTCCTGCTCCTTAGGGACTCTCAGCCAGTATGACCTCATAGAGAAGTACATTGTGTGTCTGTGGTGATGTCGGTTGAAGCAAAGCTGTTGCTACAAGTCTTAGAGACAGCTGTGTGGGATATGTAATACCTGATACTGATAATAACTATGTCACTGATTTATGTAATCAGCATACTCTACATTTTGTTACTAGAGCATTACTTCTATTTAAAGTGTCCTTCCGTCCAACAGCATCCTGTGTTTCTCCACCAGCAGTTTCCTCTCGGCCTTGTTTACCAAGTCTCTCAACAGCATCGAGGAAATCATGTTGCATGATTGACCTCCCCCATCTAGGTTTGTGCAAGGGTATGATCCCATGATCTCTGCACAGAGGCAAGGTCCATTGCAGCGTTTCTCAGAATGCATTGGTTGCTAAGCAATATGCAACTTCGTTTAATGATTTGGAAGAAGCAAAACTATAGGGACCATAAAGAGGCCAGCGGTCTCCAGGAGCCCAGGGGAAGGAGGCACCTACGTGCTGAGAGCGAAGGATTTGGGCGGGACAGTAAAACAGCTGAACGTGAGCAACGGCAGAGGAAATATGCCGTTACATATCTGTCAAGAGTGTACAGAGTGTGCCGCAGCTTTGATGTAAGCTGTTCACTTCAGTTGACGATGACATGTCGGGGTAGGTTCATAGATCATAATGGAGAAACTTGTGACAGGGGTGTTGGTAGCTGGGGAGGCTCTACGTGGTGAGGGTGTGGAGAAGCTGGGAATGCTCTAAAAATGGTTTAGTTTTTAAGAAGATAAAGAGAAGAAACTGATAGGCCCCACAGAACTGCAACCAACTCAGAAATCTCTACAGAAGGCAGAGGGCCTGTGTGGCCTCGTTGGAGACATCCCATGCTCATATCTACAGGGATGCCGGGTTAAAACTCAAAACAAAAACAAACAAAAAAACCTTTCAGATCAAAGTTTGAGTCTTTGAAGAGAAGCAGTAGGGTCCTGAAGCCTGGAACAGAAATATTTAGGTGAGTAAGTGGACATTTTGGCCACTAGATGCCCTGAATCATCATGTGGAAGGAAGTCTCTCTTCTATGCAAAACATAAGCAGTCTCTCCATATCTGGAAAGATGGAGAAAGTTCACCTGAGTCATATACCTCCAAGAATGATGTTGGACTCCCTCAAGGTCTTCCTTCACTATGACTTGCTGCCTTGTGCCAAGCCACGGTTAGGATCCGGTCTGAGCAGTAATCCAAGGCCATGGTCTAGAAGGCAGCAGTTTACACCCCTAAAGCGAGCATCACAGGCTGGGGAGCACTGCAAGAACCGTGAAGCAGACAGAGTAGAGATCTCGAGTGGTTAGGCTTAGCACAGTTGGCTAAAATAAGGTTGAATGTCTCCTATATGTATTGCCGGGAGAGCATTCCAGAAACTCAGGATCAGAGTTGCTAAGGACTTTTTGGAGCTAGGTTGCTACTGAGGGCATCCTCTAGCTCACAGGTAGTGAAGGCCTGCAGTCTGGGGAGTGGAGATGCTAGAGTATGCTTGATGTAATATTGAGGAAGGAGGGGAGGCAAGAGTGGATATGATCTATGAAGGCTCATTTTGTTCCTTCTGAGAGTGAAAATTTTTTCAGAAAGAAATGGCTCCTTTCACTGAAACGTCTGCAAGGTTTATTAACTGATGAGAACGTCAGTGACTATAGGGAGGTTAGAATGTTGCAGCTCCAGAGCCTAAGTACAATTTATCTGAGCTATCTTTAGTCTATTAAATGACTGTTCCTTACCCATTTCTGTGTCAGACATAACAGCCTGGGACTAGCAGATTAGAACTCTTATGAAATGTATTAAGTCAACAACCCTAGTTTCTACCAACCAGAGAGCTGAGGAAGCCATCAGATAGCATCTGATGCCTAAGCGGGGATGTGTGTGGTTTGCTTTAACCAAACTGTTTGGTATTTCCACCGACATATGGGAGACGTGCTTTGACTTACAGCTTTCTCTGTTCGGTTACTATAAAAATATAAAAGGCATCAAACTATTACTGCATTGGAGCAGGGAACTTGAGTAAGCTAAGTCTTCGTTCCTTGGTCATGGTCATTCATATTTAGCTCCAGAATAAACTCTTAGCGTACC
Organism: Montemys delectorum; assembly: GCA_019843815.1. Lineage (NCBI taxonomy): Eukaryota > Metazoa > Chordata > Mammalia > Rodentia > Muridae > Montemys > Montemys delectorum. The sequence continues at coordinate 19,330 of JADRCD010222650.1, forward strand.
CTTCGAGGGGAAAGTTGTGATTTTTGCATTGACATGCCAAAGTGACCAGAGTCCACCTGTGTGGTGGTTTGAATAGAAATAGCCCCCATAGGGAGTGGCCCTATTACGAGGTATGACTTTGTTAAGTAGGTGTATCACTGGTTGCTGGGGGGTGACGGGGAGGGGGAGGCTTTGAGGTCTCACAAGCTCAAGCCAGGCCTAGTGGCTATGCTCAGTGTAACACAGTGTCTTCCTGCTGCCTGTGGATCCAGATGTAGAATGCTCAACGCTCTCTCCAGCACCATGTCTGCCTGCATGCCACTGTGCTTCCCGCCATGACAATAATGGACTAACCCTCTGAACTGTAAGCCAGCCCCAACTAAATGCTTTCCTTTATGGGAGTTGCTGTGGTCGTGGTGTCTCTTCACAGCAATAAAACCTTAACTAAGATGCCTCGCTTCAAACAAATAGCTGCCATCTTCAGCTGCGTCTGCGCTCAAGCTTTAAATCGTGATAGGGCCTGTGGGTTGTTGGCATTTTCTCACAGAAGGCGGTGGGTTGGAAGGTTAATGGACCCTCGGTTGAGTATCCAGCCACCACTTACAGACATTTGTGCACAGTCTGCCCTAACTTACATGTGGCATTGCAGTCTTGAAGATGGGATAAAATGTGTAGGCTGGGAAGACAAGGGAAAGGGGGCTCTATACAGCTGTGAGGGAGCCCTAGTCCTTCTTAGTGCAGCTTCCTAGGTCATCCATGCTCTTTAAGTAAGACGAATCAGCTCCTTGGTCTCCCAGGGTTAACTCTGGTTTGTCTCCGGGACGTCATAAGAAGGAGGTAGAAGCTGTTTACATTTCTCCAGGGAGATGATACATAATGCCACCTGCCATGAAGCAATGACCGGTGACCTGGGGAACCCAGAATCCAAAGTGGGGATAATAGGAATCTCAGAAAGGCTGACACTAGGACAACATTTAATCAGCAGCAGTGAGACCGACATGATTACAATAATAGGCAATGGGACTGGAGTGGCAATCAGGCTGCCTGACCTGCAGGAATCTCAGTGATTGCCAACTGGCCATGCTGTTCTGAGGGGGCAACCCACCAGAGAACTCACTGAACCTGGTGTCAGCTGCCACGGGGGAAAAGAAGAACCCAATATCTGACTTCCAACACTGCGTCAGCTCACAGATCTTGGACCCATGTTTGAAGAACAGGCCAGACTCCCCAGGACGAGGGACCCTGTGAAGCCATCCCAAGTAGACATGATCAACTACTTTCTGGCCCCTTTCCAAAAGGCTCTGCAGCGGGTTGCTATGGTGACTTTGAAGAAGGAGAACACACAGACTTTCCAAGGAATGCTGGATGTGGTATCTAAGCTGACATTGATACTGAAGTAGCTGAAGCGTCACTGTGGTGGAGGAGGCTCATGGGATTGAAGGAGTGGGTGCTTTCATGTCGTGCCATTCCCGTGGTCATCCCTGCAAATGGAGATATACTGGTACTGCTCTCCCAGGAGTGGGAGACCAAATGACATCGATGTTCATGAGACAAGACCATGTTGTAGTTTGAATGTGGAATATTTCCTCAGGCTCATGTGTTTGCACACTTAGTCTCCAGCTGGTAGTATCAGAATTTGAAGACATGAAACCTTTAGGGGTTGAAGCTTTGCTAGAGGAAGTGGGTCACTCTAGGGTAGGCCTTGGTGTTTATAATAACCTACCTCTCTTCTGTTCATCTGCCTTCTTCCTGTTCCACAAAGATATGCAGTTCTTCCGTCAGGTATTTAGACATAGCAACAAGAAAAGCATCTAATACAGGCCATAGAGTCACCTTGGCCAGTGACATACATTTGCTTTTTGGTTTAAGAAGAATACTAGTCTCTAAACAAACAGGAAAAAAATACTTGGATATTATTTCAGTTAGCTGTGCCTAGCCACCATTTCTAGATTCTAAGTCCTCCATAGAAATGGGCTATTCTGCCGGGCATTGGTGGCACACACCTTTAATCCCAGCACTTGGGAGGCAGAGGCAGGTGGATCTCTGAGTTCGAGGCCAGCCTGGTCTACAGAGTGAGTTCCAGGACAGCCAGGGCTATATAGAGAACCCTGTCTTGAAAAAAAAAGAAAGAGAGCAAGAAAGAAAGAAAGAAAGAAAGAAAGAAAGAGAGAGAGAGAGAGACAGAAAGAAAGAAAGAAAGAAAGAAAGAAAGAAAGAAAGAAAGAAAGAAAGAAAGAAAGAAAGAGAGAGAGACAGAAAGAAAGAAAGAAAGAAAGAAAGAAAGAAAGAAAGAAAGAAAGAAAGAAAGAAAGAAAAGAAAAGAAATATATTCTTCTTCCTCAGTCCTTCCCAAAGCTCCAGGTCCCAGGAGGCTCCATCTTCTGCTCTGAACCAGAGATGAAAATTTCACACATGTTGCATAGCAGTTAACATTCCAGCCTATAGGGAAGCTCATTAAGACAGCAAGTAAACAACTCAAAAATCTTCAGGAAGTTCCTAAAACTGATCAGATTCACTAGACTCCTCCCACTCCAAGAATAAACAATAAAGATCTCTGAGAGTCACTCTCAGAGGAGCCAACCTACAAAGGAGACTCTGAGACAATCCCTGGCACAGAGTAGAAGCAGAGATCAGCTGAGCCACCTAGAAGAAACAAAGACAAGTCCAAAGGCTTGGAAGAGCCTCAGACCAACTGAAGTGCCTGGAAAGAGCAGTCTCCAGCCTATTGAGCTACCTGCAGGCTGTGTAGTGCGCTGGAGGTTTCTGAACTGTCATTCATGCTGGGTTGGGCTTTGGTGATACAACTGCCCTTGAGTCACTTCTGCTCCAGTGAGTAACCACAAGAAAACTCATTTGTTTATTAATGTTGGACTTTGGCGCAGTGGTGGTTTGAATAGGAATGGCCCCCATAGGCTCATAGATTTGAATGTTTGGTCATTAGGGAATGTTGATACTTGAGAGGGGTTAGAAAGTGTGGCCTTGTTGGAGGAACTGTCACTACGAGTGGACTTTGGGGTTTCAAAAAGCTAAGCCAGGCCCACTGTCTCTCTCTTCTTGCTCTCTACAATCCCATTCTGAATATAGAATTCTCAGCTTCTCCACCACCATGTCTCCCTGTGTGCTACCATAGTCCCTGCTGTGACTACAATGAACTAAACTCCTGAAACTACAGTTTCTTCAGCCAGCCCTGATGAAATGCTTTCCTTCATAAGAGTTATTGCGGTCATGTGTTGCTCACAGAAATAGCACACTGACTAGGGCACATGCTATCCATACTTTGGTCTGTCATCAGTTCCCTATCTGGGGTGAACAGATATTTGTTTTTTCAATCTCCCCAGAATAGGGTCACACAACACTGCAGCACCATGTGAGATGGAACATGGTTGACTAGAAAGCTGAAGGCCCTAATCTGTTTATCCTCCAGCCAGCTATATAAGCTTGGAAAGTCCCCTCACCCCATCAAGGCTACTTTTTGGTGTACAGCTGCCCTTGAGTCATTTCTGTTCTACTAAGGAACCACAATAAAACTCATTCGTTTGCTATGTTGGACTTTGGTGCAGTGGTGGTTTGAATAAGAATGGCCCCCATCGGCTCATAGATTTGAAGGTTTGGTCACTAGTACCAAAAGTGTAAGGTCAGCAGGTAGCTCAGCTGCTCATCAAGACAGCAGTGTTGCCTTTACCTCCTTTTTCTCCTGGTCGGTGTGTATCACATGCATATGTATGGATGCTCTTGTGAGAAATCTTTCCCAGGAGAGATATAAACAACACCTAAGCCCTCTTTATAAGGTCCCAATGACAAGTCGAAATTCATTTCTGCAAAAACTCACCCTGTAGAAACAATGAACATATTAACCTTACTTATAAAGCCTGAATGAGGAGTTACAGACTACCTCTCCCTCCTGTGAAGATGTGTCAACAGTCACCAAGCCCAGCTCTGATGCCTTTTGTAAGCAGGTGCATGGATCCAGTGAGAGGACAGGATCTCGTGGTAGGATCTTTAAGTAAGCTGGTATCCATAAAACCCTAAGGATCCACCCAACACTGTCTAGGTCTGGGGTTACAAGAGTGCACCATCATGTCTATCTTTTGTATGTGGCCTCTGGGGGGTCAAACTCAGGTCCTCATGTTTATGAACCAAGCACTTTGATCAGTTGAGCCACCCCTGCAGCCCTCACCAGGTCTCTTGTCACAGTCTGGATGCAGACTTAAGACCAGGTACTTATCTTGGGCCTTGGCATTTCTCAGTAGAAGATTGGGGTTGTCGAGCTGTGGATGTCTCCACAGGGTCAGGTGTTGGGAGTTTGGTGGTCAGAGAATGGTCTTTGAGAACATGGCTGAACCTGAAGGGCTCTAACTTCATTAACAGCTTCTATCTTTATTCTGCTTTATGTGTAAATGTTTGTCTGCATGTATGTATGCATACCACATTCATACAGTGACCACAGAGGTCAGAAGAAGGTGTTAGATCTCCTAGAACTAGCATTACAGATGGTTGTGAGCCACCATGTGGGGACTGGGAAACAAACTCGGGTTTGTTTGTGCTTTTAACTGCAAGAGCAGCCAGTGCTTTTAACTGGCTTGATGTATTCATGATATGATGCTATTATTGGGAGGCAGCAAACTGTGGGACGGTGGGGTAGACAGAGGGAAGAGGCCTATGGGGCATGTCAGGAAAAGATGTATCTTATCTGTTTCTTTCTTTCTCTGCTTCCTGGCTTCCAAGAGGCAATTAGCTCCACTCTATTGATTTTCTCTCCTTCCCTCTCCTCCCCTCTCCTTCCCTCCCCTTCCTTTTCTTCTTTCTTCTCTTTCCCTTTCTACTCCCTCTTTGTTTATTGGGTGCTGGGGATCAAACTCAAGGCTACACACATGCTAGGCATGTGTTCCCTTATTAAACGTCCCCACCCCTGATTTCCCAGAGACTTTAACATATTGCCTTTCTTTCTTCTGTCTTCAACCACCTCTTGTGTAGATGCCTTCAGTCACATAAACACACACACACACACACACACACACACACATACACACACAAACACAGAGTGGCCTTGCTGTGATGCTGTTTGGCAATCTGGAAGGGAACTAGGAGGAGACAAGAAACCTATACGGCCCAGTGAACATCAAGTGAGAGTTCTCACAGCTTAGCTCCAATCCAGTGTCATCAGAGACAGGCCTGAGCGTGGTCAGCCCAAGAGTGCAACCTGACAGATGTCTGCTACCCGGGGAGACTCATACATTAGCCACTTTCTCCTCAGACTTAGGCAGCCCTCTTACCATTTCTTCATATTAATAATGAAAACAGAAAAGCCCTCAATGAATGTGCAGTGAAATGAATCTGCAATTAATTTTAAATAAGCTTCGAATCCCACTGTGGTGCCCTCCCTTGGTATTTTTATGGGACATGGTTTCAGTAGATACGCACACCATAAAGATCCTGAAACACACGATAGACAAAATCCTCTTAGGCATGCTAAAGGGTAATTTGGTTTTTCTCAAGGCTACTTTTTTTTTTTTTTCAAAAAAAAATTACAGGATAGAAATAAGCCAGCTTTTAAGGAAATATTAACTGCTAACCTATAAACTGTTCCAAAAAGCAATCTTCCTACTCAAAAATCTAGCATATGGTTTTCGGAGCTTAACCTCCTTTTGTATTTTCATTTTTTATATGTCTCTTTTAAGCCAAGAACTCTAAATTCTTATCAAAGGGAGCTTAGGGCAGCCTTCTCTCATGGGTCTGATATTGACAAAACCCTCAGGCCTCAGGATCCGTGTGTGTGTGTGTGTGTGTGTGTGTGTGTGTGTGTGAGATTGTGTGGTTTTCTGTGTATATACTCGTGGTTGTATGTGTGTGGTTTTGTGTATGACTGTGTGGTTGTGTGTGAATGTGTATGATTGTGTGGTTGCATGTGTATGTGTGATTGTGTGGTTGTATGGGTGTATGTGTCTGTCTTTCCTGGTTCTAGTTCTAGCTGACTGCAGTTCTCCAGCCAGCCTGAGAGCTCCATGCTCTCAGGAGGAGCTGCTGTTCAAATCCACAGCAGACCTTTCTCTCTCCCACCTCTGGGACACTTTCCAGCCCCGACTATGTTTCCCAGCCCTGCCTCCCTCTGTCTACCTCCCGCCCCGTTCCTCCCGCTCTGATCCCAGGCCAAAAATTGGCTCCAATAATAACAAAGAGGCCCAGAAGATGAAAAGCTGAAATCCTTTCCTTTCCAGCCGAAACCAGGTGTGATGCTGGCGGGGCGAGGTTCCAAGCCTGGTGGAGCCAAATGAAGGCATGTGAAAGCCATAACCCGAAAATGAGCCCCACGTGGGGCCAGATGCCCGCGCCTTTCACTTATTTTGCTATAAATGAGTTTCCTGGGGCAAAATAATTTCTTCCTTCAAAGAAAACTATAGTCAGATGCCAAAGAAGAGAAGGGGAGGGGCTGGGAAGAGGAGGGGAGAATGGTTCCAGTGGAGGAACCTAGTGGTCCAGCTTCCACGGCTTCACGGAGCGCGGACAGGCCCATTAGGAACGCCTAGGCTTACAAGCTGGTGCTCTGTTAACTGCAATGGCGGGAGAGGTCGAGAAGCTTCGTACACCCTGTTGTCTGGTGGCAAGTTTCTCAGTAGGGACACAAGGATGATGTGCTGGCTTCTTGAGGAGCAAGAACACAAGGTCCAGAAGGCTAAACTTCCTAAGTCCCAGGGGACTGGCATGCTTCCAGGGGATGCATCTTGTCCGGTAAGGCCTGAGGTTGGGGTGCAAACCTCATGCAGAATTACAAGGCTGCCCCTACCAGCTTCTTAGTCTTTGGAAGTGCTCAGATATAGGGTTTTAGGAAGTAGCCTGTTGATCCCTGGCTGGACACCCTTTGACCCTGCTTTACCATCACAGGGTCAGAGTGGGAGTTGCTTGTGCCCCATCACTGAGAGAAAATCATTGAAGAGTGAACTTTAAGGTTGAGGCAGAGCTGGTGGGCAGGTTTCCAAACTAGAAATGCATACTGGGCTGACCAAAAATGGGGACAGCTCAGTCAAAGGTAGCCTTATTGGAGACTTTCACATTCTCCCAGACTGAACCTGCAGCCTGAACATCAGACCACCCCTTTTACCTTGTGTGTGTGTGGGGGCGGGGGGTCAGCTCTGAGGCTTTGCAGCAGTGAGGGGAGATGGAGAATGGGAGCATGGGAAAGGAAGCAACCCCAAAGAGGATAACTTGGGAGCAGATGTGGCTCCCCAGTCCCACCTTCGTTGTTTGCAGTTTTTCTCACTTGCCCTCTAGGGGCTAGAGAGAGCTGAAGAGTTCGCCCACCTTTCCACAGCTTTGCATCCCGGCATCCCAGCAGGTGCATCCCTCAGAATGCCCTAGAGAGTCACCTGCAGTCCCCAGCAAGTCCAGTCAGGAATGAGATTGTATCTTCTGTAATGGCTTCAGTGAAAGATCCAAAAGGGCCCCTAGCGTGTGAGTGTCATGAGGCTGGAGCTCGGCCATGTTGGGCTGCCAGGCATTGATTGCCACAGGGACAATAGAGACCCAGAGCCAGAAGCCCTGCACAGCCTCCCAGCCTTAACACAGCTCACATCCTCCAGGGCTCTTCGAGGCCCATCATCTGGGCTAGATGAGATGGAGCCTTTGCACATCCATCTTTCCAATGTCTGTCCATGGACCCAGCTCTTTCCCACCACATATCTTGTTCTGCCTGAGAAACCTAGGATATATCCTCCTTCAGGTAACTGATACTCTGCTGAGTCAGAAGCCGAAGAAAGGAAGCCTAGCTGCTTAGTTTATGATGAGGCCAAAGGTTGAAGAGGAGAAGGAGGGTGAGAAAGGGCAGAGGAGAAAGGCTCCGGGGAGAAACCTACTGGTCCAGCTTCCAGAATGCCACAGAGCTCAGGCGTGGCCATTAGTAATTCTCTGCCTTACAAGCTGGTACTCTGCCCTCTGCAATGATGAGAGGCCTAGAAGCTTCACCCAGCCTGTGGGCTGGTGGCATGTTTCTTGGCAGGGAGAGGAAGATGATGCTAAGTCCTTTGTAAGTTGAAAATAGCTTTTAATATACTAATCAGCTAAGTATCATAGCTCAGCCCGGACTACATTAAACGTGTTCGGAGCACGTCCATTAGCCTACCGTTGGGCAATGTTATCTAATACAGTCTATTTTAAAGGATCAAATGTCTCATATAATGTATCAATCCAATGTACTTGCATCCAAAAAACTGCTGGCACTATTGTGGACTGTGAGCTGATTTTCCCTCATTACTGAGAGCTACAGTTTTTTTTTTTTTTTTGAGTTATCCAACACCAAGTACTGCGGTAAAGCCTGATACCGTGCATGCTTCTATATTCCCAGCACTGGAGACAGATGGATCCCTGGGGCTGGCCAACAAGAAAGCCCAGCCTGCTTTCAGACTAGCAGAGACCCTGTTCCAAAAGCAAGGTGGATGACACCTGAGGAATGATACCAAATGTTGTCCTCTGGTCTTGACATAAGCACATTCCCTCATACACATGTGCAAGTACACACACTTGAATGTGCATACACAGAGACGAAATACTATAGTATATAACCAAAATGCAAATTTTGAAGTCTATTTTTCTGTTGAATGCATATTGCCTTTGCACTGTTCTGAGCTGAGCCATTGTACTCTGATAATCATCTCTGTCCAATAAAGGAGTAGCCAATAATGTCAACCTTTGCAGGGGGTGTAAGATGAGGGTAGGGGAGGGAGCACTGTGGGTTTCTCAGTATGAAAGCATTTGGGACCTTGATGTGAGCAATTTCTATAGAAGGCTAGGGATCCACATGGTTAAGCAGGAACTAGTCATTGGAGGAAACACTTTTGAGAGGTTCTGGTAGAGGAATAAAGAAAAGATGTTACATCTAGAGGGAAGAAGGCACTGAAGAGGGGTTTAATGCAGGAGACTTGAGAGCACTTTGCCTGCCTACGGCTTGCTTTAGAAGAGAAGCAGGTTAATAATGCAAGACAAATGGGATGAGTGCAGGAGAGAAGTCATTGGAGGCAAGGGGAGAAAATCCAGAGTGGGTGAATGGGTGAGCCTGCGGAAGTAGCTGTATTAGTCAGGGTTCTCTGGAGGAACAGAACCAGTGTGTGTGTGTGTGTGTGTGTGTGTGTGTGTGTATGTGTGTGTGTGTGTGTGTGAAGAATATATTAACTCAGCTTACATTAACACAGTAACAGGCAGACAGGTCCAAGGTGCGATCCATGCCACAAGAGGGAGCACACGCCTGGCACTGCCTGGAGGGCCAGGAACCACAGGCTGTATGGTCCAGAGACTTAGAATAGAACTTAAAATGAAAAGAAGAAGGTAGAGGAGGGGGAGGAGGAGGAGGAAGAGGAGGAAGAAGAGGAGGAGGAGGAGGAGGAGGAGGAAGAAGAGGAAGAGGAGGAGGAGATCATCAATGAAGTGATTCCTAATGATATTCTACTATACTCAGATTCATCAGAGAGGCTTCATCTAGCTACTGATAGGAGCAGATGTGGAGGCCCACAGGCAAATATTAGAGAAAGCTCAGTGAACCCCACAGAAGAAGGGTAGGAATCACTGTAGGAATCAGGGGGGTTGAGGTCACCACAAAATACAACCCACACAATTAGCTGACCAGGGCTCCTAGGTGCTCCCAGAGACTGAATCAACAACCACAGAGCTTTCATGGGTCTGAGCTAGGTCCTCCGTGTATATGGTATGTTTGTGTAATTGGCGTTCTAGTGGGACTCCTAACAGTGGAGCAGGGGCTGCCTCTGACTGTTTTGCCTACTTTGGGAACTCTTTTCCTCCTACCGGGTTGCCTCATCCAGCCTCGATGTGAGTGAATGTGCCTAGTCTCATTGTAACTCATTATGCCCTGTTTAGCCGATATCCCTGGATGGCCTGCCCTTTTCTGAAGGGAGACAGAGGAAGAGTGGATCTGGGAGAGCAGGGCGGGGAGATAGAGATGGAGGGACTTGAGGGGAGAGGAGGAAGTGGAAACTGCAGTTGGGATGTAATATATGAGAGAAAAACAATAACAACAAAAAAACAAAATCAAAAAACAGACAAACAAAAACAACTAATAACAGTTTGTTTTACACCCAAGAGGCCAAGAACCTGGGAGTTGTTCAGTCCCTCAGGATGGGTACCCCAGTCATTCCAACCTGGCACTGAACCTGGAAGTCTCTTGGAGCCTTCCTTCTCAGTCGAGATGGAAGACTGGAAACGCTGGTTCTGAGGTCAGTGAAGGATGTAGCAGAAGCAAGCAGCAGCAAAAATCAACTGGCAGCAAGAGGAAAGGCAGAGTGGGCAAGAGGGGCGGCCAAACAAGTGAGAACTGAATACTCAGCCTGGGCCCCCTTTTATCTGGGCCACCACACTCAAGGAGGTGGTCCCACATCAACCAAGGCATTGCAGTTCTTCAGATGAGGCTCCCTGCTCAAGTAATTCTAATTTGTGGCAAGTTGACCTTAAAATCAACCTTCACTGTAACAAAGAAACTCCCTTCGTGGCAACTGCTTGTCATTCCAGAGACAGAGAGCCAACCACACGGCCCCGAGGGAATGTGGGAAGTGTATGAGAAAGGTGGGGCAAACAAATGGGAGCCAACTTTTGGAGACTGTGATGCTAAAACGAGGGATTCCAAGCTCCCCCTAAGATGCAGCTTGATTAGGATGCTAGAGCAGCCAGGTGTGATGGCAGGGGTAGAATCAGGACCGGGAGAAACCATCGGTTGTAGGAAGGGCAGATGATGGAACAAGTGTGGCTGGCTTTGAGTCTGATTGAATCTGGCTTAGGAGCCGATTGCTAAGAGCCAGTAGTCTTGGAGAAGCATCCCGTTTTTTGTTAGCTTCTCTTGTAAAATAAAGGGAATGGGCGTTCCTACTAGAGTGGGTACCATAGAGACAATATTATGTACTTAGCTTAGCAATGAATAAGTATGTACTTAATGAACAGTAGCCAGGAAGTCAGGACTTATGGAAAGGGGACTGACTTTGAATATGATCAATGTTTGCCCCTGGGGCCATCATGGAAGCTTGCATTGGACGTTTCCTATGACTTCGCATTTGTATTCATTGAAGGGTTGGGGAGATAGCTCAGTCTATAAAATGCTTACCATGAAAACATGTGGGCCAGAGTTTGATCCCCATTAACCACCTGAAAGAGCCAGGCATAGTGTTACGAACACTAAGGAGGTAGAGACAGGATATCTAGGATTGGGGGCCAGCCAGCTAAGGCTAATCAGTGAGCTGGTCTCCAAAAGCAACAAGGATGGTCGTTATGAGAAACAATACCAAGGTCTGACCTGTGGCCTGCACATGCATGAACGCTCATGTGCTCACACTCCCACACACCTGTGTACCCATAGGTTCACATGCATACATACAAAATATCAAAAGTGTTTATTGAAGAACGTGGTGAAAGACACCGGAGCAGATAAATAGGTAAGTAAATGATATGTAGGTTGGTGGGTATACAAATAAATAGAATATAGATAGGTAGATAGACAGAAATGGCCGTAAAAATCTAGTCTCGATTTAGAACATTACAATCTAGAATGTTCTCTATGAGACTTTACCATTTTTCTGTAAAATAGCAAAGCCATACATGAGAGTGGTTTCCTGTTTGGGAGAAAAAGCAGTGAGGAGGGCCCAGTGATTGCACAGCCCCTCGCCAGGCCAAGCCAAATGAGCCACAGACTAACAGCTCTCACAGACTTGTTATCTCCTAATAGGGCCCACCAGGGTTTTCAGCAACATGCCTGCATAGCTGGTCTGTCTGCAACAAACTTACTCTCTGGCAGCCAGACAATTCCGTTGGCCCTAATTACACAAAATCCAATTCTGGATTAGACTCTTCCTTCCCAGCCCCAGATAGGGCAGGACTCGGGATAACCCCATGTGTGCCCACCACCCTTGCTGGTCCTCACCGAGCAGGCTGCTCAGTCCCTACCAAGGTCAAGGGTGACACAGGTGGGAAGAGCGGCTCTCCCATTGGCCCCGCATGGGCTCTCACCAATGTCTCATCATCCACCTAATTTATTAGTGTCTGAAAACCAAAGCTTTGAAATCCATCTAATTTAACTTCTTCTTCCTGCCTGCCTGGCAACTCTCCTGAAGTTTAAATAAGCCAAAAATTGAAGTGTGTGGGGGTGGATGCTGGGCGATCAAGGAAGAAAGGCCAAGGAGGGGGGAAACAGGCTGCCTGACATTTTCTTTCAGGGGATTCATTTGTTAGGCTACTCCAACTCCCTCCTTGGCATTCTAGATGATTGTGGGTTTAAATATTCAGCCTCCCCAGCCAGGGTCGGCCACGCATGCCTTCTTCCTTTCTGCAGACCAGGAATTCTGAAGGGTTAGTAGCAGCCAGGCTCAGAAATCACAGCCTCTTAAAGGCTTGGAAGCCAGATTGCACTCGCAGCAGGCAAGAGGCGAAGTCCTAGCACAGAGCCGACCACCCTCCAGTGGCTACAAGGGACTTAAAAACATTTTCCCCTCGGGGGAATTTAACATTTTGAACTCAAGGCTAAGATATTAATAAAGTCCATATGCAGAATGGTGATCTAAATGATCCAACACTTACAGGCTTGATTTGGAAATGGTAGGGTTTGGGGGTGGTTTTTTATTTTGTTTTGTTTCCCCCTTGTTGACTGTCTCTGTCAGTCCATCATGAGGAAAATGGGATAGGGTTTAAGATGAGCTCAGACTAGCTGGAGTCCTTTCAAAACCAGAGATAAATTCAGAATATTTTTCCATTTTTGCTTGTGGGTAATAATGTAACAGAGTGGAAATGAGTGGGTTTGGGAGCCTAGCTTGTCCATCAACTGGTGACAGGCAACAGAGCCTTGCGTTGTGTGATCCTGCCGAAGCTGCTTCAACACCCTGTAGCCCAGTGCTCTTTTCTATAAACTGGGTCGGAGACAGAGATGGCCCCTTCTTTAAGAGAAGCAGAGAAGATAAAGAGGATTTATTTCATAAAGGTCTCTCAGGCCTCCTGATCCAGGGAAGTCAGTCAGTCTGAGTTAGGTCTACCCCCTCATGAGCCTGAGCAGAGGTGTCGGAGCGGTCTCCTTGTAGAAACATCCACTGTTAGAGCAGACCTTTGCCGAGCTTCTAGCCCTGCAAAAGTTCAGCGTGCAACATCGCTTTGATCCTCAGAAGAGAAACCCTCGATGCTCTCAGGAATTGGTTACAGCAGCTCCAAGTGCAGCCCCTCAGTTTACCAGAGAGAGACCCTGGTGTTTAAGACTCTCAGCCAGATAAATAACCATCAACAGAAAGCAGATATATTAAGATTTTTTAACGTCAGGGATTATATTTTGATGCGGCGAATCCATCTACAGCAGTGTCTTCGTCACGGTTGCCACCGCTGTGATGAAACACCCTGACCAAAGCAACCTGGAGAGGAACTGGTTTACTTGGCTTCCACTTCCACACCACTGTTCTTCATAGAAGGAAGTGGAGATGGGAACTCAAGCAGGGCAGGAACCTGGAGGCAGGAGCTGATACAGAGACTATGTCGGCGTGTTGCTTACTGGCTTGTTCCTCGTGGCTTAGTCAGCCTGCTTTCTTAATAGAACCCAGGACTACCAACCCACCATAGGCTGGGCACTCCCCCATCAATCACTAATTAAGAAAATGACCTATAGGCTTGCTTGCAGCTAGATCTCATAGAGGCATTTCCTCAGTTGAGGTTTCCTCCCTTCAGGTGACTATAGGCAGTATCAAGTTGACATAGAACTAGCCAGCACAAACAGTAATTTTTTTTTTTTTTTTTTTTGGTCTGTGAGATTTCTGCTCAGTAAATCATAAGTTTCTAAGTATTTTCTTTTTTTTTTTTTTTTTTTTTTTTTGCACTAAGCTATTGAATTTATGGGGACAAAACCAGACACAAGGAAAAAGGAGGCGGGGGGGGGGGAACCAACCTGAATGCCTACCGAGAAAACGTGTTCAAGCTCCTGCCCCAGGTCATGTACCTCGATGGCTATGACAGGGACAACAAGGAGGCCCCTGACTCCGATGTTGAGGGCTACGTGGAGGATAACGATGAGGAAGATGAGTATTTTCCTTTCTTAAAAGACCTCTTATCCTTGGACAGAGGAATGGAAGCAGATGCCCCCAACCCACCCCTTTGTCAAGTTTCTTGGGGCCACATCCACACATTGCTCAGACCTTGCTAGCAACCTTCCAATAGTGGTTTCCTTTGACTGTGTTGTAGATGCCATTGTATTCTTTAAAAACCCAGGTACTAGAGCAGTGGTTCTCAACCTGTGGGTTGCGACCCCTTTGGAGGTTGAACAACACTTTCACAGGGGTTGCCCAAGACCATTGGAAAGCACAGATATTTATATTTATAACTCATAACAGTAGCAAAATTACAATTATGAAGTAGTAACAAAAGGTTGAGACCCACTGTACTAGAGGCTGGAGCTATTACTCAGCTGGTAGGATGCTTGCCTAGTACCCGTGAAGCCCCAATCTCATCCCCAGCACCACATAAAATGGGGCAAGGTGCACACACCCATGAGCCCAGCGCTTGAGAGCAGAGGGAGGAGGATCAGGAGCCCAAAGCCAACCTTGCCTACAATAGTGAATCTGAGGCCAGCTGAGCTCTGTGAGACTCTATCTTTAAAATGAAATAATAAAGTAGAAAGAAAGGAAACATAAGTATCAGTTTTTTGAAACTCTCCTTTTTAAATATTGCACATAAGTGTCTCGCGTGCTGAACCATGGGTTTTCTGTCCCTACACGAGCCTGCCTTTAGACTTTCCTGTGCCTCCACTATGAGCCCTGTCCTAAGGATTAAGCATTAGCTTTCAGGGAACAACATGGCAGGAGTCAATCACTATTCAAAGATTCAACATGTAGCCAATTATATTTGCAAATATAATTGTATTGATTTCCCTCAACATAAAAGAATCCCAGCCCTTGAAGTCCTGGGACTTCAATATATTTATTTCCCCCATACTGATGTCCTGTGTCCCTCTGTTATGACTGAAGTTCTTGCTTCCTAGTCTAGCTAAGATTATTGGGTAGAAAGTAGACCCCAATAGGTACGTATGCACCTCACTTGCCTGCTACAAAGAGCAAGCTAGTGATCCCACATCCTCCCTAAGGTAAGTGTTTCAGTTTTCCTTTGGTGTCATATACACTTGACCAAAGGCAACATGGAATAGAACCGGTTTATTTCAGCTTACAGTTTCAGGTCACAGAGCATCACCAAGGGAGGTCAAGGAAGGAACCTATAGCAGAAACCATGGAGAAATGCTGCTTACTAGCAGTAATCTCTAGATTGCTCGTATCAGCCCAGGCACACCTGCCTTGGGATGGTACTACCCATAGTGGACTGGACCTACCCACTTTAGTCATCACTCCAGACAATCCCATCACAACAGGCCAATCTAATCTGGACAGTTCCTCAATTGAGGTTTTCTCTTTTCAGGGACTCTAGTGTGTATCAAGTTGATAATAAAACTAACCAACACAGCAAGTAATGTAATAGTGGTCATCTTAGTACATGTATCTCTCTGAGACTCTTTGGTATTCAAGAGAGGTTAGCTAGGCCCCAGGGGAACTGTATACTCCATTTTACTCTGACAGTCCATTGCTTTCTGTGACTGGAGGACTGGCAACAGTGTATATCAGCTCCCCAGCATCACTCAAACCTGGCAAATAAAGCTTCCCAAAGTATGTCATTGTCCTGGCTGGTATGGGTCTCTCATTTTGGCTTTGGCTTTCCCTTCCTGCGATTTTGACCAGTATGAAGTGTCTCTTCATGTATGTCCTACCTACGCTCCCTGTTCTGTGAATTGCCCATTCATGTGTTTTCCTCACTTTTATATTATTTATTCTTCATCTTTTTGTTATCCATTTTCAAGAGTCCCATATCATATACATGTACATGTGTGTGTATGTATATATATATATATATATACATACACACACATGCGCACACACACACACACACACACACACACACACACATATAGTACACTACTTTCCTGCCCATCACCCTCAAAATTTTGTTTCAAAGAATTTCAAACTAGATAAAAGTTATGTGAATATTATTGCATAGCTGATTTGGCAATCATTTTTCTGTGTGTTTCATTATAGATAGATAGATAAATAGATAGCTAGATAAATAGATAAGTAGATAGATAGGTAGATAGATAGATAGATAGATAGATAGATAGATAGATAGATAACCCAGTCCTTAACTGATTATAATCTTGTACTCTGACTGGTTAGTTATTTTGCCTTGTTCTGGTTTTTAAACCAAAAACCCACATAACATAACATTTACCATCTTCACCATCTTTAAGTTTTCCATCAATAGCATTAAGTATATTCACACTACTGTTAAGATGCGTAAATGCATGATGTCAACATATCCAAAAGAAAGCTGCAGACCTTGGATTTCATGTAAATCTCATCAGAACAAAGGCTTTTCCCCACATCTGCAACACTAATTTCTAATTTGAGTTCACAGTCAGCATCCCTCATTTATCTCAATATTTTTTTTTTGACATTTAAAAACCACGTCTCAATCTGTTACCTCCTTAATTTCATCCTTGAAGACCTTCATGCAACAAAATCTTTAATTTTGTTGTCATCAAATGTGTTCTTTTTTTTTTTCCTCCCTGAGGAGAACGGTTTTGAGGGCCATGAGTTATTGGCTGTTTCCAAATGGCAAAGGTATTTGTCAACAGTTTCTCCTGATCAGCTTTTCAGTTCCATCTTTCAAGTTTAGACCTTAAATCTAAGTGGCTTCACCTCTGTGCAGGGTAAGAGGTGGAAATTCAGCTTATTCCTCATTTTTCCTAATGTCACGGGTTCTCCTGGGCGGCATGTGGTGCTTTTGTACAAGTCAGGCTCTGCCAGCATGTCTGTTATCCGACTCCTCCCTCCAGTGCCCAGGAGGCAGATGACTTTCCTGCCCATGGCTTTACCTCCTGCTTACAGATCCTCCTATCCCACACATCATCTCTCTTTGGACTCTCTATTTTCAGATTTGACAGCTTTAATGGGGTGTCTTCTATACTCCTGGACACATTTTAGGTAATATTTTCTCTGTTCTTCAAACCCTGTGTCTATAGCCAGCCTTGGTAGTAATCGCAACCCATGGCTGTCCACCTGCCCCTGGTCTTTTCTACCTGATAGATTGGTGGGCACTAAGTTATATACGAACATTGTGTTCTGGAGAATTAATGTCGTACCGTATCACTAACACTTGCCAAAATTTATGTTGAAAATAAATAAAAGCTCCTATGTTGGAAGTGATTGTGGTTCTCAATGTTCAAGGTTGATGTATGAAGAAGAATGCTTTCAGCCTGCAGTTCCAGCGCTTGGGAGGTGGAGGCAGAAGAATTGGGGGCTCATGGTGATGTATTATGAGTTGAAAGTCAGCACAGATTACATGAGGCCCTATCACAAAACACCAAACAACAAAAAGGCCCCCATTAACATCCCCAAATGCATTGAACGTCTTTAGGAATCCCTCTCCTGCTTTGATAGCAGCATACAGTGACTTCCTTTTGGTTTATTTGGGGGACTGAGCTCTCCATCTCTCTGGGATGACATCTGAGCACTGAAGAACTAAAGAAAACCACGGCTTCCAGGCAGGGAGAAGATCTCCTGGGTCCTGAGGACCCTCAAGACAGGCAGGTGTCACAGAAATACCCCCCCCCTTGTCTCATATGGCCTCCATGAATGATCCCCAAACTTTCTTTGCTCTTTCCACCCCTCTCTCAGACCCCTGCAGTCATCCTGTGGTCACATGAAGTGACCCAGGAAAGGGAAGAGACTCCACCTTGCCTACACACTCCACCAAGCCATTCATTCCCTGGCTCCTGTGACTTAAAGCGTTGCCAGGAAAACCAGGTCCAGGTGCTCTCAGACCTTACCCAGACGTCAAGGCCTTAAGCAAGGACTTCAGCACACAAAGGGAAGAAGTGGAAGCTATCCTGGGTCCGTTTGACCCAGGACCTTGAAGGATAGCTTCACAGAACTAGGGCCCTGACATCTGAAAGAGGACACCAGTCTGCTGGCATCGGCAGGTTTGGGATTCTGAGAAATGGGAGGTTACATACCAGGAATCCCATTATGGGGTGTTGGCAGGACAAAATGCTGACCTACAGCAGGATGTCAGAAGGAAGGTCCCTCTGGGGTGGGGCTCTGGCCCCTTAGGCTGCTGTTGCCTCTGTGGGGTGTGTTGAGCCCGTGTGGGAACCGGGAGATGAGGGTTAGGGTGGCAGGATCTCGCTCTTGCTTGTATTTGCTGATGAGTAGCTGATTTCTGTTGCAATTACTTCACCAGAGATCTCTTCCCAGTCTACGTGCCTGTTAGCATGATTCTAGAGATAGCTGGATGACTAACCTTGTTCTAGACCATGGCTGTGCTGGGCTGAGCCAGATGTGGAAACTGGGCTGCTCTGGCTTGGAGGGCATGAAGGAAAGTGTTGGAAGGAAGTGGACCAGATTTCACTGTAGCCCTGGGTTTTCATCTGAGTCCTCAGACTGATGAGAGATACCTGGCTCGGGTGAGGAGCCCTGAGTAAATCAACTCATCAACCCACTGCAGAACTGCTCATAGTTCAAACCGGGAAGGATCTGCCTTGATGAACTAATGACATGCAGTCAAAGGCAGGACCATTCTCGCCTTCAGCATCTAAACTGGCACAGATAGGGGTTTCTCTGCGGAGACCCTGGCTGAGACTTTACCATGCACAAGTGTGTGATGATGCCAGTCTCAGACAATGATGCTCATCTCTGTCCCACATCCTCACTTCATAGCCTCCTCTGCTTACTCTAGCTAAGTAAACACTGTTTGGTTTGCCCAAGTGATGTCTGCATCAGGCTTTTCCTTTCACCCAAGCCCACTGTTGACATTACACACACTACAGGTCTTATACGATTTCCTGTTACCTGAAGAGCTTAAGTTTTAAAATGTGAAAACAGGTAGTGTGGGGGAATCCTTCTCTGCATCTCTTCTGTCATCTCCTTCCTAGAAGGAATTGGCATGGTATGGCCTGCCTGCTTCTGAGATGGATCAGTGGGTAAAGTGCTTGCTGCATAAGCATCAGGACCCAAATTCAAATCCCCAGACCTCATGTGAAAAGCTGTGTGTGTGCCAGCATGCACTCTGACCCCAGAGCTGGAGACTTCCAGAGAGGTAGGACCTTTGAGTTCAATGGCCAACCAGTTTCACTAAACTGGAGAGCTTCTGGGTCAGTGAGAGATCCTGCCTCAAAACATAAGAGAAATACAGAACACTTGACATCCACCTCTGGCCTCCAGACATGCATGCACAGTCACACACACTCCATACTGCCTCTAATCTAAAAAAAAAAAAAAAAAAAAAAAAAAAAAAAAGAAAGAAAAAGAAAAGATAAAAGGGAGAAAGAGGAAAAGACATCTTACATACATGTGCTTTGGTTTCTGTGTTTATTTTGTTTAAAATGTGGCCTTGAAATCTTGCACCATACCATGACTGTATGGTACTTGGTATTCTGCATCGTATAATGATGTGCTCGGTTCACAGAGTAAAGACAAGCAGCTACAGAATGAATATCCATGCAGTTACTACACAGGCCAGGAACTAGGACACGGTGAGAAATCCCTTTATATCCTGGGCATGTCTAGCATCAGCTTTCCCCCTTGTGATTATCTACCCGCTGACTGAGGGTTTAGATTCAGTAACAACCTTTTAAGCTGCCACTGGTCTTTGAGAATCCTTGAATTATGTGGAGGATAACTCAGAGAGATTTGCCCTCTCTTACCCCATCCCGGCTGTCTATTTTTCCCTCTCTGAGCAATCTTTGGAAAGCTAAAGTAAAACATTATATACAGTAAGTGTGTTGTATAGCTATTTCTCTGGGATAAAGAAGGAAGAGGATGGGAATGTTGGGAAATAATAAAACTGACAAGGCTCAGGAAGCACCCAAAACTTACAAGACTTGTAAGGCCTTTCCCTAAGGATTTGGAGGCAGTAATCACGACTTCTGGCCAGGTATCTGACTTGGCTGCAAGTTGTTAAGGGAGCTTCAAGGATGAAGCTTTGTGAGTCATCTCATGCTGGGATTGGCTTTCCCATGACTGCAGCTTCCTTTGACTCATCCAGAGGTTCCTCTGGGAAGAGGAACATCAATTGAGAAAACTCTTCCATCAGATTGCTTGTAGGCAAGTCTTTCTGGTGTTTTCTTGATTAATGATTGATGTGGAAGGATCCAGTCCAATGTGGATGGTGCCTTTCCTGGACTGGTGGTCCTGGTGTGTTTAAGAAACAAGTTGAGCAAGCCATGAGGAGCAAGCCACTAAGCAACATTCCTCCATGGCCTCTCCTGAAGTTCCTACCTTGAGTTCTTGCCCTGACTTCCCTTGATGATGGACTGTGACCTGGACACATACACTGAAATAAACCCTTACTTCCCCCAGCTGCCTCCTAACTGTAGTGATTGGTGGCATGGCCTCTGCAAAAGGTGATAAGACATGTAACTAACCAAGCCCCAAAGTCATCTAATGGAGAATCCATAGGAGGGAAATCCAGGATTTTCTGTCTTTTCTGACTATTCAGAGAAGTATGGAGTGATGTGCCTCCTTAATGAATAGCGTTCACCTCTCAAGTATGGTTATCTCCCAAAGTGGCTGTCTATCAGATCATAGCCATTTCTGATAGTAAGCACTGGGGCTAGATGGTGAGGCTCTGGCAGCTTTCGAATAGTCTTTGCTGTGGGCAATGAGACATGAAGCAGAGGCTGAGTTGACTGCCCAGAAAGAACTTGCCTCTGTCAGGAAGGGAGTCGAATGGGGAAATGCATGCAGTTACTGTCTTCTGCATTAGCTTCTGATTTGGCAGGGAAGGTGGAAAACGGAAGATGAGTTGGAGGCGTTGGCTTGGTGCTTTGTACAGATGGCTGGTTTCAAGGGAGAGTACAGATTAGATTTGTACTGCAGAGTCCTTCCTGGGATGGAGAAACTTGAATCCCCTGGGAAGAGTGAGACAATAAAAACAGAGAGAGAGCAAGATAGAAGGCAGAGCAGAAGGTACCCCTCCTAGGAAGGGAAAAATCCACAATTCCATGTATAGTCAGGGGTCTTACTAATGGCCCAGTTCAGGAATCTATGATAATCTGAGTTCACTATGCATATTACCTGCTTAAGTTAGGAAAATCTTAAAATAAGCAGCTAAAGAACCTCTCCCAGCTCTGCTCAAGAGGCCAGGAGGCATGGGTGTGGATGGGATCAGCCTGAGTAGCAGGAAGCAGAGAAACTGAAGAAGATAGCTACCTACCTCCCATTGAGACAAAAGCTGCAAAACCAAATTCAACACAGGGGCAACCAGTCCCTGCACTCAGAAAGCAGAGAGCAGACAGGAAATAGGGCCAAGGTCTAAAGTCTCAAGACCCATCTCTAGTCACTCACTTTGTCTAGGAGGCGCCACTTCCTAAAGATTTTACATCTTTCCAAAACGCCGTGCCACCAGCTGGGCACCATGCATTTAAACACATGAGCCTATGGGAGACATTTCAACACCTCTGTACTCAACAGTGCTCTTTTGATGAAGCAATCAATCCAGCTGATAGGATTGTTCCATGCTGTGCTGGGCCTTGCTAATGTTTCTATTTTAGTATTCTCTTAGCCACCCAAGGCTAACAGGCACTTAGAATGAATGACAGTGAGCTCTCAGAGATCTTGCCTGCCCTCGGTAAAACGTTTTCATTACATAACATTGACTCGTGGGTGTATTACAAATATAGAAGAACATCTGGAAGGATTGTTAAAATAGCAATTAAGGAGTTTGAATGAGGTACCCTGAGTGTGGGGAAAGGGCACTCCCAGGATCCATAACATAATGGGTAAAAATCCAGGATGGCCTACCTCTCTCTGAGTTTTTGGGTAGGGTTGCATAGTCCATAAGTCTATTGTTACTGCTGTTAGCTGATGCCAGAACTAGATGGTAAGACTCTATTGCTAAAGGCACTTCAGACTTTGGTTGTAGGACATGGAGAAATCTGTCTGAGATGGATTTCAGGGG
>JADRCD010222651.1:1564-32524 GCA_019843815.1 Montemys delectorum
CAGAAATGTGTTTTCTCATGTTTCTGGAGACCAGAAGTCTTAAACCAAGGCTTCTTTCATACCACAACCCTCCAAGGATGAGAGGGACGAGTCCTTCTTGTCTTCTAGCTGCTGATGGCTTTTGGTGTTTCTTATTTAAGGCAAGATCTAATGTTTACCACCACCTGCATAATACCTTCTTCCTTTCATATCCAAAGTTATTCCCTCTTCCTCTCCTTCTCTTAAAATAGCAATATCCATGAAATTCAGAATCCATTCTGAACCCAAGGTATTTTCCTTTTAAGATTGTAAACCCAATTAGATTTTTCAGAGAGCTACAGAAGAGTTATTTCCAAATAAAATCACTGTCTTAGGGTTTCATTGCTATGAAGAAATGCCATGACTGTGGCAACTCTCATTTAGGGTTTCATTTCTGTGAAGAGACACCATGACATTTTTTTTTGTAAAAGACAACATTTAATTGGGGCTAGTTTACAGTTTCAGAGGTTTAGACCATTATCATCATAGCAGGAAGCAAGGCCATGTTCAGTCAGTCAGTCATGCTGCTAAAGTAGCTGAGATTTCTACATCTTTATCTTAAGAGAATCAGGAGGAGAGATTCTTTTCTACACTGGGCAGAGGTTGACCACAAGGAGCCCCCAAAGAGTGACATACTTCCTCCAAGGCCACACTTTCTAATATTGTCACTTCCCATGGGTCAAGTATACTTAAACCATCACAGTCACATTAAGCAGTTCTGAAGGGTACAACTTGGGGTGCATCTTTTTTATAGGATACAAGTTATAGTTTTGTTCCTGTTGCTGTGATAAAATACTCAGACAAAAGCAACTTTAGGAGAAAGGGTTTATTTTAGCTCACAGTTTCAGATTGTTGCAGACAAGCCAAGAAATCGTGAACCTCAAGCAGCTAGTCATATTACTTCACAGTCAAGAACACAGACATTACATGAGAATATGCATGCACCCTTAGTTTAGTGCTCTGTTAGCCTTCTCTACTCTTAAGTAGTCCAGGGACAAAACTCAGGGAAGGTACCATTCACATTCGGGGTAGGTTTTTCTGCTTAATATAGTCAAGAAAATCTCTCACAGATATGTCTGTGGATCTACCTGATCTAGACACTCCAGCAACACTCTTTTCTGAGGAGATTCTATGTTGTGGCAGGTAGACCAATATGCTAAGCATCACACAATTAATTCCACTGTAATGGAAAACACACTTGGAAAGTAAAAAATGAATATAGGAATATGCAAGAGATAGGTAGCATATGTGTCCCATTCCTTTTCCAAAACTGTGACAGAGCCATTGCTCACCTTAAAAAGAGACTAGAGTAGGTTAACTAAGAGTCTCAAGGCCTATCCTACTTGATTCTTATTGTCAACTGACATAACCAAGAGTCACTTGGAAATAGGGAACCTTAGTTGAAGAATGCCTGGATCAAATTGGACTCTGGCCATGTCTCTGATCGTTGTCTTGCTTTCTAATTGTTACAGGAGGGCACTGCCCACTGTGGGCAGCCCTAACCCTAGGCAGATGGTCTGAAAGCTAGATATGCATGAACCAACCAGTGAGCAAGCCAGGAAGCAGTGTTCATCCATGGCTTCTGCTCTCGATCTTACCCGAGTTCCTGCCTGACTTTCCTCAGTGATGGATTGAGACCGGGAAGTATAAGTCAAATTAAACCTTTCTTTCCCCAAGTTGCTTTTGATCATGTTTGGTGTCAAATTAAAGAAAGGCCCCACCTTTTTTTGTGAACTTGAGCATAAGCAGAACAACTGTGGGGTGATGGGCACTGTCATCCTAAGCTAGCCTAAGAAAGGATCATTTAGGCAATATGGAGTCTCAGAATGGTTGCTAGGTAAGATATATGTTAATGAGATTTGAACCAAACTAGACCTAAGACCTCTGCTCTTTTAGCAGGTCTAGAAGCCAGGGTGTCAATCCATTTTCAAGATACTTTTTATCTACACTTGTAGTAAATAATATGCATACAAGTCTGAAAGAAAAGTCAAGAGCAGATCCCATCTCAATTACCTAAGAGATGCCAAAAATAGCCAAGAGAGATTTATAGTGTCTATTGATGTTACCATTAAGCTTATGGGAACTAAAAACTATTATCATTTTGCTATTGACATTAGTAAATCTTCTCCCATACTGCAGGAACTTAGGAAGGTCTACTCTTAAACTTAAAAGCTTGAAGATCTGTCTCCATAAAGTGTGGAGAAACCTGTATGAATATTGCTCATTTGAAGCCTGAAGCCAAGATTGCCTCATTTGGAAAACAACCTCTAGGAACTGTTATAAGATATGATCACAGCCTAAATGTCAGGTGCTCTGGAGGACTAGGGGAGGGAACAGTAATGATAAAGGAAAACAGAAAACAGTTTTAAAAAAAAAAAAAAAAGTACATCTAACACAGGCACAGCTTCTTGCAGGCCAGTGTGCTAATGAATTGGTGTGGGACATGAGAAGGAAATACTTCAGGTTACTGAGCATCTTGGACTAATAGTCAATAAGAGGAAATATTAAGAGTTTATGGCTCACTAGTAAGCTTTGCCACTGTGGGATGCTTCTCAAGGCCATAGGGAGGAGACAGTGCCCATGGGAAAATCTTCTGCAGTAGGCCTAAGCACCCACTGTGGGCACTCAGTCCTGACTTGGGCTATTGTGCTCTGCCCCATTTTATGTTTTTAGCATCCTCTCTTCTGAAGGATATGTTCCTCTATCCCTGCTGTGAGCTGTGACACTTAAGCTTCTGGTTTTATTCCCTACTCCCTTTTTCAAGCAGGAAGGAGACAAAGAAGTCATTGGCACACTCAATTGAAAAAAAAAAAAAATAGAAAATACCAGCACAGCATTCTTATTTTCACCCTGCTGTCACTTTATAGGAGACATGAGCGAAAGGTCAGAGGGCCTTAAGAGAGGTTATTGTTGGGGTTCAGAAAAATGTTTTCCCCTGGGGACTTCAGAAATTGGCTTGGTTGCATGTCAATGACCCCTGTTCGTAGAGAAGGAAAGGAGGTCAGGCAGTGGCAGGCACCCATAGCTAGTTGTCCAAGCCAGATGGGCTTCTGACAGATACTGCCTCTGCTCCACACTTAAGGTAGTTAGCTGTGTTTAGGAATTACTTTTTAAGTAGTAGAAAGTGAAGAGACCTTTATAAGTCAAAGGAAAAGTTCGTGGGAATAAATGATGCCTGGTAGCCATGTAGGGGACAGTAGGCAACAGACAGGGCTTTCCTGGGTAACTCTGGACCATCATGATTCTCAGGGAGAGTAGAGAGTAGAGCAGGGCAGAAGGATTTTTATAGACTATAGGTTTCTATGGGAACCTTTCCAAGAAGGCCTTTGCTAAAAGACAAAACTAAAACAAACATACAAAACTTTATGGGGTTAATTGCAGTTCTAGAAGCCAGCTTGAGTCTGCACCTAAAATGATTCCGAAAGTGTCATTGATTAACGTGGGCCAGTTATATTTATACTTAGAGGAAAGGAAGTGAAATGCAAAAATAGAAAATAGGGGAGAGCCAATCCAGTTGCTTAAAATTGTGTCTATCATATGTGAATATAAACAGCTGGTGCTTGAAATTAGATGGGACTTAGCTATTTTTTCAAGAGTAGAGTACAGTCTCTCTATACACACAATTTAGACTACAGTTCACAACATAAATAAAAGCCATGAGGCCAATCTATGTAGGAAGGTAGCTTTAGGACAAATTTAGCTTTGGGAAAAAATAGTAAGAAATTAACTACATGTTAAGCCACAGAATTATTTAGTTTACTTTGGTACCACCAAATTCAAAACCAGGACTAACTGTATGTGTTTCCGAGACCCCTGGCAGGTTGCTTGAGATAATCAACATGTTCAGGATAGAATTAATTAATTATTTTTTTGGTTTTTCTGAGACAAGGTTTCTCTGTGTAGCCCTGGCTGTCCTGGAACTCACTCTGTAGACCAGGCTGGCCTCGAACTCAGAAATCTGCCTGCCTCAGCCTCCCAAGTGCTGGGATTAAAGGCGTGTGCCACCGCCGCCCGGCCAGGATAGAATTTAAATGAAACTCTATATTCTCCACACAATTCATTTTTCTTTTCATATTTCATCATGGTGTCAACATTTCCAATATGGATGTGAGTGTTTTATGAGTCTTAATTGTTCACGAATGAACATGCCTCTCAGGTGGAACTTTTCTTTCCCTCCCCCCTTTTGTTTGTCTGAGAAACTTCTGTGGGCACAGGACAGGAGTACATTTTGTTTGACTTGCCATTTGTAGTAAGAACATTCCTGTTCATCTCTGCTGTGTCAAATCCATGTTTCTTTAGAGGGCTCAGCTTGACAGCTTCTGGTACCCCCTTTCTGTTGAATTTCAATTCATCTTTCTCTTATCACTATCTTTGCTTAACTGATAGTCATATTTAGTAATATAAAGATGCTACATGCATACATCACATTCAAAGTCGAAGATAAGTAGCTCTTTATGTGACAGGAGAAGTAGATATTCTCTTATGCCTTCAAAGTAGAAAATAGTGGGTAAATTAGACAATGCAACCATTTTATTAAGCAAATGTAACAGTAAAATTAGACTTGATGTTCATAATAGCCTTTCCTGCATGCTAAAAAGGAGAGGTTTGGGCATTTCCCAAGTCCTTGACATATCTTGCATTTAGGCTTTCTTTGTTAGTCATTTAGTATGTCTATTTATATAAATCTTTATTTTTACTTTGCAATCCGACAGCCAGCACCACCAAAGAGTATTTTCTTCAGGACACCAGCTGGTTCCTTTTCTCCTAAATGGGCACAGTGTTCCAGAAGGCGAGGCTTCTAGCGTGGACGTGTGCCCTCTTTCTTTGTGAGGACTGTCTAAAATTGAAAATAACTTTTTTTCAAGTAGCAATTTGTCATAGCAGGGGCCATGGCTCACCAACACTTACTGAGGATTGGGAATAGGGAAAAAAGTATGAGGTATTATTTTCTAAAGAGACCAGAAGATGGGAAAATGTTCAGAGATTGGCTGTACTCTTTCTGTCATTTTCAAAGGGAAAAGGCAATCTTATTAAGTGGTTAAACGACTTCAGTGCTGTAATGTTTGTGTCCTGTGTATGTCCCACAACAACTTCATGTGACTTTGAAGTCAATACTTTTCAGCTTCACAAAGCTAGTTTAAGGTCAAGTTGTCCCCTTTAGGAGCATACCCATGTTGACAATATTGAAGATAGACTTATTGACCAAGAAAATAATATAATTAATATGTAGCTCAAAGACAAAATGACCCTTCAGTGATTTAGGGGAAAACAATTTTATTTTATAGTAGGCAAAGGTGAAAGGAGTCTTCCTGATTCTTTAGACATATAATCACTTTTAGATTGGATATTGCTAGTAATTTTAGTTCATGGAGGTAAAAATCCAAAACTCATGGAGATGAACACGTCTAAGAATGGATGACAGATCTCTTCAAGCAAAGAACTCTTTGTTACCTGTGAATTGTGGAGAAAATTCTAGTGTTTGAACTTGTAGAATCCAGATGCTGCTGTTTGCTCCTATAAGTAGATATTGCTTTATGGTCTGTATATGGAAGGAGGATTTTTAATAGTTGTTTTCCCCCAGTAAACTTATTTACTTACTTCCTACAGGGGGTGGTAGTCTTAGCAGTGGGTTTGGGGGTGGGAGGGGAGGTTCAAAATGAAGTAGGAAATGCAGTGAAGGAAGCATATTCAGAAGAGGTTGAATGGTGTGGCTGAGATCAAGCATTTGCTGTAAAGAGGTAATACCCTGAGAGTTTGCAAGGCTGCTTTTCTGAACCTTTTGTGTCCTTCAAGAACATTAAGAGGAATATATCTAAGCTTAAAGAAACTTACTAGGGAAGGTGAGACCAGCTAGGAGGGACAGGCCACGGAAGCGGCAGAGCAGCTGAGACAGGGTCCTCCCTGCCTTTATCTGCACCCAAGAGGTGAGGCTGTTCCACAGGCCTCTGGGCATGGGTCTTGCCAGGAGAGAGCTGGTCTCCCAGGAGTGCCAACACAGACTTACAGACCCACAGGAGGAACAAGCTCCAGCCAGAGACAGCAAGAACATCTAACACTATAGAGTACCAGATTGCAAAGGGCAAATGCAAGAATCTTACCAACAGAAACCAAGACTACTTGGCATCATCAGGAAACCCAGTACTCCCATCATGGCAAGTAATGGATACCACAACACACCTGAAAAGCAAGATTTAGATTTAAAATCCTATCTCATGATGCTGATAGAGGAATTTAAGAAGGACATAAATAACTCCCTTAAAGAAATACAAGAGAACACAGGTAAACAGATAGAAGTCCTTAAAGAGGAAACCCAAAATTCCATTAAAGAATCACAGGAAAACACAACCAAACAGGTCAAGGAATTGAACAAAGCCATCCAGGATCTAAAAATGGAAGTAGAAACAATAAAGAAATCACAAAGGGAGACAACCCTGGAGATAGAAAACCTAGGAAAGAAGTTGAGAGCCATAGATGCAAGCATCACCAACAGAATACAAGAGAAAAAAGTGAGACTATGAGGGGCAGAAGACACCACAGAAAACATTGACACAATAGTTAAAGAAAACACAAAATGCAAAAACATCCTAACCCAAAACATCCAGGAAATCCAGGACACAATGAGAAGGCCAAACCTAAGGAAAGTAAAGATTTCTAACTTAAAGGGCCAGTAAATATCTTCAACAAAATTATAGAAGAAAACTTCCCTAACCTAAAGAAAGAGATGCCCATGAACATACAAGAAGCCTACAGAACTCCAAATAGATTGGACCAGAAAAGAAATTCCTTCTGTCACATAGTAATCAAAACACCAAATGCACTACATAAACAAAGAATATTAAAAGCAATAAGGGGAAAAGGTCAAGTAACATATAAAGGCAGGCCTATCAGAATTACACCAGACTTCTCACCAGAGACTATGAAAGCTAGAAGATCCTGGGCAGATGTCATATATACCCTAAGAGAACACAAATATCAGCCCAGGCTACTATACTCAGCAAAACTCTCAATTACCACAGACAGAGAAAACAAGATATTCCAACAAAGGATAATAGACAGAAAACACTAACACAAGGAGGGAAACTACACTCTAGAAAAAGCAAGAAAGTAATCTTTCAACGAAACTAAAAGAAGATAGCTACGTGATCAGAATCCTAACTCCAACAACAAAAATAACAGGAAGACACAATTACTTTTCCTTAATATTTCTTAATATTAATGGATTCAATTCCTGAATAAAAAGACATAGACTCACACACTGGTTACATAAACAAGACTCAACATTTTGAGGCATACAGGAAACCCACCTCAGTGACAAAGATAGACACAACCTCAGAATAAAAGGCTGGAAAACAATTTTTTAAGCTAATGATCCCAAGAAACAAGCTGGAATAAAATCGACTTTCAACCTAAAGTTATCAAAAAAGATAAGGAGGGACACTTCATACTCATCAAAGATATGATCTACCAAGATGAACTCTCAATTCTGAACATCTATTCTCCAAATGCAAGGACATTCCCATTCATAAAAGAAACTTTACTAAAGCTCCAAGCACACATTGCATCACACACAATAATAATGGGAGACTTCAACACCCCACTCTCATCAATGGACAGATCATTTAAACAGAAACTAAACAGAGACAGTGAAACAAACAGAAGTTATGAAACAAATGGATTTAACAGATATCTATAGAACATTTTATCATAAAACAAAAGGATATACCTTCTTCTCAGCACCTCATGGTACCTTCTCCAAAATTGACCATATAATTGGTCACAAAACAGGCCTTAACAGATACAAGAAGATTGAAATAATTCCATGCATCCAATCAGATCACCAAGGACTAAGGCTGCTCCTCAATAACAACATAAAAAATAGAAAGCCCACATACATGTAGAAGCTGAACAGCACTCTATTTAATGATAACTTGGTCAAGGAAGAAATAAAGAAAGAAATTAAAGATTTTTAGAGTTTAATGAAAATGAAGTCACAACATACCCAATCTTGTGGGACACAATGAAAGCAGTCCTAAGAGGAAAACTCATAGCTCTGAGTGCTTCCAAAAAGAAACTGGAGAGATAAAAACTGCATGGTATTGGTACAGTGACAGGCAGGTAGATAAATGGAATAGAATTGAAGACCCAGAAATGAATCCACACACCTGTGGTCACTTGATCTTTGACAAAGGAGCTAAAACCATCCAGTGGAAAAAAGACAGCATTTTCAACAAATGATGCTGGTTCAACTGGTGGTTAGCATGAAGAACAATGCAAATCAAGCTCCCAGAAACTAAACCACCAACAAAAGAGTACACATGGTGGGCCTCATGGCTCTGGCTGCATATGTAGCTGACGATGGGCTAGATGGACATCAATGGGAGGAGAGGCTCTTGGTCCTGTGAATGATCTATGCCCCAGTGTAGGGGAATGCCAGGGCCAGGGAGCTGGAGAGGGTGGGTTGTTGAGCAGTGGGGAAGGGAGGGAATAGGGGTTTTTGGTCAGAGGGGAAACCAGGAAAGGGGATAGCATTTAAAATGTAAATAAAGAAAATAACTAATAAAAAAGGATAAAAGTACAAATATCTAGAAGGAATAAATATGGGTATGTCAAATTATATATGTGCTTGAAATTCCGAAGAATAAAGAAAATTCTTTTTTTCTATGCAAAAAACAAGAATGCAAATCAATCCATTCTTATCTCCTTGTACAAATCTCAAGTCCAAGTGGATCAAGGACCTCCACATAAAACCAGATACCCTGAAACTAATAGGAAAGAAAGTGGGGAAGAGCCTTGACTACATGAGCACATAAGAATATTTCCTGAACAGAACACCAATATCTTATGCTCTAAGATCAAGACTTGACAAATTGGACCACATAAAATTGAAAAGCTTCTGTCAAAGGCAAAGGACAGTGTCAATAGGACAAAATGGTAACCAACAGATTAGGAAAATATCATTACCAATCCTACATCCGATAGAGGGCTAATATCTAATATTTACAAAAAAAAATCAA
Organism: Montemys delectorum; assembly: GCA_019843815.1. NCBI lineage: Eukaryota > Metazoa > Chordata > Mammalia > Rodentia > Muridae > Montemys > Montemys delectorum. Next base: position 10,597 of record JADRCD010222651.1, read on the forward strand.
GAAATTAGGCTTCCAGAGAACTAAATAACTCTATTAAAATATGGGCTACAGAGCTAAACAAAGAATTCTCAACTGAGAGATGTCTGAGAAGTTCCTAAAGAAATGTTCAACATCCTTAGTCATCAGGGAAATGCAAATTAAAACAACCCTGAGATTCCACCTCACACCAGTCAGATTGGCTAGGATAAAAGACTCATGTAACAGCAGATGCTGGCAAGGTTATGGAGAAAGAGAAACACTCCTTTATTACTGGTGGGACTGCAAGCTGGTACAACCACTCTGGAAATCAGTTTGGCACTTGCTCAGGAAATTGGACATAGTTCTACCAGAGGACCCAGCTATACCACTCCTGGGCATATACCCAGAAGATGCTCCAACATGTAATAAGGACACATGCTCCACTATGTTCATAGCAGCCTTATTTATAATAGCCAAAAACTGGAAACAACACAGATGTCCCTCAACAGAGGAATGGATACAGAAAATGTGGTGCATCTACACAATGGAGTACTACTCAGCTATTAAAAACAATGAATTTATGAAATTCTTAGGGAAATGGATGGATCTAGAGAGTATCATCCTGAGTGAGGTAACCCAATCACAAAAGAACACACATGGTATGCACTCTCTGATAAGTAGATATTAGCCCAGAAGATTGGAATACTCAAAATACAATCCACAAATCACAAGAAACACAAGAAGAAGGAGGACCAAAGTGTGAATACTTTGTTTCTTCTTAGAAGGGGGAACAAAATATCCATGGAAGGAGTTGCAGAGACAAACTATGGAGCAGAGACTGAAGGAAGGACAATCCAGAGACTGCTCCACCTGGGAATCCTTCCTGTATTCAATCATCAAACCCAGACACTATTGTGGATGCCAGCAAGTGCTGGCTGACAGCAGCCTGATAGTTGTCTCCTAAGAGGCTCTGACAGTGCCTGACTGATACAGAAGTAGAGGCTCACAGCCATCCATTGGACTGAGTACAGGGTCCCCAGTTAAGGAGTTAGAGAAAGGACCCAAGGAGCTGAAGGGTTTGCAGCCCCTTAGGAGGAACAACAATATGAACTAACCAGTACTCCCAGAGCTCCCTCACGGCTCCAGGCACATATGCAGTAGAAGATGACCTAGTTGTTCTTCAATGGGAGGAGAGGCCCTTGGTCCTGTGAAGGTCCTATGCCCCAGTGTAGGGGAATGCTAGGGCCAGGAAGCTGGAGAGGGTGGGTTGGTAAGCAGGGGGAAGGGAGAGGGAATAGGAGGTTTTTTTTCAAAGGGGAAACCAAGAATGGAGAGAACATTTGAAATGTAAATAAAGAAAATATCTAATAAAAAAATAAACAGATAAAAACATAAAAGATTCTTCCTAGGGAAGTTTCTTTAAGTAAGTAGTTTTTAGGTCCACATTGATATAAATCCTCACCCAATTATGGCCCACAATCAGAGTGAACAGGTACTGATATGGAAATGTACATTTTGGTATACGTATGAGATTTGTGTTCATATATATGTAAATGTTTAGTATATGTTTAGGGAGCTATGTATATTATGTTCAATTGTATACATGCATATGCATATGTTATACATATATGTCTATATACATAAATTATTGAGTATATATAAATGTATATGTATATACATAAGTGTACATATAAATGCATATATATATGCACATAGATAAGTAGGGTATGTATGTGTATGTATGATGGGTGTTCATGTGTACTTGTGTGTGTTTGGAGGATATGCTATGGGTCACCTTGGAAATTGATCTTACTTTCTGGCAGTATCAACATAGAAGCACATGTTAGATTATCTCAGGGAGAATCAATATTTCTTGGAAATACCTGAGAAGGAGCAACTTTACAAATTTAACTGAGGTTTTGGGGCTGGGCTATGACCAGGTTGCATGAGTATTTATGTGTGAGAGAAGGGAATTAAAATGTGTAGATGATTTTTGGTCTAGAAGTAAACTGTGATGACTTGAAGATGACAAGCTCTCTGTGGGCTCACATCCCTGGCAGATGAGTGTGTTTATGGAGATATTTGGAGACATAATATCGCTTTCATTAGTTTGCTTTTTTCTTCTTCTGATTTCATTTTTCCCACTGCTGCCTGTAATTCAATCATATTCTTAGACACCAGCATATCGCCTAAGGGGAGAGAAGAACTAGTAAGAGTTTTAAAAGTCTGAACCTTAGGGAAATGCAAAAGAACTGAGGTGAAGAAAATGCTATGAGAAAACACTTTCAGTTAGCCTTTGCTGCATGACAAACTTCTTCAGAATTTCCCAGCTAACACAAACATCATTTATTGTTGCCTGAACTCTGCTGATCAGAATTAGCCTACATAACTGCTGCTACAGTAGACTCTCACTTGGAAGACAACTTATAGAAGGCTGCATGGCCTCTGTCCATGTCTAGGGACTGGCTAATAGTTGGGGATGCAGATGATGTCCGTGAATCTCCATCCTGTGTATTCTGGCCTTGATTTTGTCACACCTTAGCTATGGGCCTCTCCTCACCTGTCAATCATCTGTTTCCTCAGACCTGTTCCAGAGTTGTCACAGCATCCCTGTTATTGGCAAAAGAAAGATACAATAGCATCCTGGATTTAAGGAGTAGAAAGTTAGCTTCTATTCTGATAGGAGGAGCCAATAAGATACCTCACAAGGATACTGCTGGGAAGTGAAGGAAAATTGCAGGCATCTGTCCAGTCTGCTGTATGCATCATGAAAGACTGGGGTGCCTTGGAATTGAGAGCTGGATGAAACCCTTGTCTGTTAAGAGGAAAAATAAATATAGGTGTTCCCTTTCCCATTTGGGCGGAAAGGTGAGAAGCCAGATATTAAGTGATAGTAATAGTGCCTGAAACAATGCTTTTGGGAAAGAGTTGTGAAAAGTATGCAGAATCCCACTTATGTCTGTGGACTCAGAGAGAAAGACACCCACAGGGCTCAGATGCTCCTAGAAGCTCGATGATGAAATTTGTAAGGAGACAAATGGGCCACAGTGACCATAACAGGACTCCTCTCTCCCAGCCAGCCATGGTAAGTTATAGATAGTCTGAGCTGCTGAAGCTGAAACAGGACATGTGTGACTGGTCACAGATGCCATCAAGAAAGCCCTTGAGGGGCTGGGGAGATGGTTGGGTGGGTAAACATTTGTCATGCAATCATGGGGACCTTGTTTTAATTCTAAGATCACACATACAATGCCAGGTGTGGTGGTAAGTGGTTGGAGTCTTTGCATTGTTGAGATAGAGACAGGCCTATCCCTGGGGCACACCGGCCATCTAGCCTCGCCTAAGCTGTGAGCCCCAGGTCCCAGTTAGAGATCTGAGGTTGAACTCTGGTCTCCACATGCACATATGTGTGTTCTTGCGTAAACTTACACACGAGTAGTCTGAAGGTGCCCTGCTTCCCCCCCGCAATGTAAAGTTGTTGAGCGGATTGACTGCCGGAGACTGAGACCTTTTCTGCTCTTGTCTTCCTAATACACCAGCACAAGGAAGCCATGGCAAAGAACTATCAGTAGGTATGGGCCCTTGAGAAGAGAAGACATTCTGAGATTGTATTTTTGCTATCCCACCTGAGTAAGGCTTGAAAAAATGGTAGCTGAGACTCAGTATACCTTCTGTGGGAGGTAAGAGGAACACACATACAAATTCCCAAGTGATTTTTTTTTTTAACTCTTATTATTTTCTTCAAGGTATTATGAAAGGGGAAATGTATAGAGAGAGCGTTTCTGTGGAGCTGTGGGCAGTTGCAGTGGACAGTGCAGAGAACAGTCTCCATGGCCTTAGGTCTGACTAATTTCCTACAGGTCACCGTTTTGACTCCACAGAAGGCAATTATTCCTGTCTTAGAGAGAACCAATGCTCAGAATGTGGTTCCGTTGCTCTTGCCCTGGAAGGAAATCTTTGAAGCGTAGCTAGAGCTGACTGTGGCCACGGGGAAGGAGTCACGAGTGCCAAGTGGGACTGGAGAAGTCTGTGAGAGGCTCCAAAGTGCCAGGCTAGAAGTTATTTGTATTCAAGATGAGCTAGGCTTCCGACACCGAGGCCTTGCATTTGCAGAATCCACATTCCCAGTGCCACAGCAGCCACTGGGAATGTCGGGAGTTTCTAGTCGTTTTTCATTATGGAGGTGCCAACGTGTCTGTGCTTATGTTAAATCTGAAGGCACCTACCTTTGCTGGAAATGGGAAGAAATGAAGCCATCCACTGAACAAACACTGACCTGAAAAGGTGTAAGGTTGGGGCGACTCATGGAGCAATGCAACTCCTGGAGCCCAGGGCTTTTTTAGATTGTTGTGGTTCTGAGTCTAGTAAGGCAGGGGCTGGCGTGACGAGTTGAATGAGTGAGAAGTGTCACTGGGCTGGATGAAAGCTGATTTATCTTTAGGAAAATGTAAAGCTTTGTCGTACAATAAAAGTCCCCAGTGGAACCCCAGGAGAATGGAAAGAGCCAGGCCCTTAGGCAAGAGGCTGCCTGGGAAAGAGTAAAGAAGCATTCGTCTAGGAAGGGGCAAACTGGCCTGTGGGAAGGGTTTGTAGACACAATGGAAACCAGCCCCAAGTTCTCCTTTGGCAACTGAATTTCTCTATCTCTCCCATCTTATTCCCTTAACTCCATTTTCATTCTGTACAAATAATAGTGCAAACAAACGATGGAGGTGCCAAAGTGTCTGTGTGTATGTTCAATCTGAAGGCACTGTTGCTGGAAATGGGGAGAAATAAAGCAGGACAGCATCCATTATTTGTCTCGGTGATCGATCTGTCTGGAAGATTGCTCTTCTTAGAGAGTTGTTCTTGAGAGAAGAAGGCAGGAGCAGAAGAGAGTGTGCTGAGCAGGTACGCGTGGCCTGTTACACAGATAGTACTTCATGGTGCCGGCACCAAGGGAATGAGGTATTTGCTTTAGGCTCCACATGAAAGGGTGCCCAAAACTCAGTCTTCAAGATAAGTATTATTTTAATGTAAGATTTTAACAGGAAAAATCAGTGCAAAAGCAGCAGGGTGAGCCAATTGCCCAAGTCTTAAGTAAAGTTGGGATCATGAAAAGTACCCCACTGAGCTGTGTTGGAGCCTGAGGCAGAAAAAAGCCAGTCGTGCTGACTTCTCTTTATTTAAAAGTTTGTTACTTTATTCACTAGGACCTTTTGTATGATAGTGATTTTGAAAAAGTACACACATCACGGAGCTTGGGCGTCTGTTTGAATAGTAAACCCTCATTTGGTTTCCTTTTTTTTTTTTTTTTATCAAATCACTCTAAAATCCACGTTGGCAAGTCCTACCGTAAGCTACATTTATATATCTGAAAATGTGTAGAGAGTATACGTATTTGTTTTATGTGGACACTATACCCAATTGTCACAAATTTAGGGGCTAAAAAACAGCTCATTCTTATCCTGTCTACAAGAAATTCAGGGATGGGAGATGGAGTAGAGACTGAGGGAATGGCCAACCAATAACCAACCCAACTTGAGGCCCATCTCATGGGCAAGCACTAACTCCTGACACTATTAATGATACTGTGTGTACTGGCTAGTTTTGTGTGTCAGCTTGACACAGGGTGGAGTTATCACAGAGAAGGGAGTTTCAGTTGGGGAAGTGCTTCCATGAGATCCAGCTGTGGGGCATTTTCTCAATTAGCGACCAAGGGGGTAGGGCACCTTGTGGGTGGTGCCATCCCTGGACTGGAAGTCTTGGGTTCTATAAGAGAGCAGTCTGAGCAAGCCAGGAAAAATCAAGCCAGTAAGGAACATTTCTCCATGGCCTCTGCATCAGCTCCTGCTTCCTGACCTGCTTGAGTTCCAGTCCTGACTTTCTTGTGATAAACAGCCATGTGGAAGTAAGCCGAATAAAGCCTTTCCTCCCCAACTTGCTTCATGGTCATGATGTTTGTGCAGGAATAAAAACCCTGACTAAGACACTGTGTTATGCTTGCAGACAGGGGTCTAGCATGACTGTCCTCTGAGAGGCTCCTCCTGGCAGCTGACTCAGACAGATGCAGATACCCACAGCCAAACAGCACAGCGGATGCAGCTTGGGGACTCTTATGGAAGAGTAAGAGGAAAGTCTGATCCTGGACGAGACAGGAGCCCCTCAGGAAGACGAGCAGAGTCAACTAACCTGGACCCCTGGGGCTCTCAGGAACTGAACCACCAACCAAAGGACATACACAGGCTGGACCTAGACCTCCTGCACATATGTAGCAGATGAGAAGCTTGGCCTTCATGTGGTTCCCAAACAACTGGAGCAGGGGCTATCCCAAAAGCTATTGCCTGTACATGGGATACGCTCTACTAGCTGAGGTGCCTTGTCTGGCCTCCACGGTAGAGGAAGCACCTAGCCTTGCTGAGACTTGATGTGTCAGGGTGGGAGCATACCTGGGGAGGGGGGCATCCACACAGAGTAGAAGGGAAGGGTTGCCAGAGGGAATGACGGGGGGGGGGGGGGGGGGCAGTGAGAAGGATGTAAAATGAGTTAGTAAAAAAAAAATTAAAATATATATGTCAGTAAACTAGGACAAAAAAACGCTTGATTGTGCATAAACTTAAAACAATGGCCTCTGCAAAGGAAACAGGCTAGAGTCTGAGTTGAAGTCAAAGTCCTGTGATTATTTTCTAGTGGTGGCGCACGCCTTTAATCCCAGCACTTGGGAGACAGAGGCAGGTGGATTTCTGAGTTTGAGGCCAGCCTGGTCTACAGAGTGAGTTCCAGGACAGCCAGGGCTACACAGAGAAATTCTGTCTTGAAAAACAACAACAACAACAACAACAACAACAACAACAACAAAACAAAAAACAAAAAAAAAGAAAGGGAGAGAGAGAGAGAGAGAGAGAGAGAGAGAGAGAGAGAAAGCTCAGTTCATAGGAAAAAGAAGCACAGCTCAGCTCATATTTACTCGTACAGTTATGGAAGTCATATTCTGAAGTCAGTTTCCCTGAGCTGGAATCCAGGTGCTGGCGGGATGCTGCTCACTCTGGAACTGTTGAGAGATTTCCCATTCCCTGCTATTTCAGCATCTACAGCTGTATCCACTCATTCTTTGGCTTTGGAGTCTTTCATGTCAACACCTTTATGGCCACACTGTCTTCTGTGGTCCTCATTGCTCCCTTTATATTTCTTCAAAAACGAGAGTGGTTTTATTTAGGGGTCACCCAGCAAGTCTGGAACAATCTTCCCAAGCTAACATATGCCCCTTGTGTCAGTAAACTCTCCTTAGCCATGCACAGTACAGGCTGTGCTTACTGCGGCTGGACGGCCGTGAGGACTGTTATCAGCTCCCATCAGCTGGACCGGACAGGTTGGTTGCATAGATGTCGACCAGCTTCTGGCCCTGTTGCTGGAGACTGCTGATGTCTCTGTAGGAGTAGCAGGTAGGAGAGGAGGAGGTGGCAGCAACAAACATAAATTTCTACTTTCTTTATGGACTTGCCTAGTATGGGATTAGGGACAAAATAGGAAAGAGGGTTGGTAATTGGTATTATTTTATTTTATTACTAGATACTTTATTTATTGACATTTCAAGTGATATTTCCTCTCCTGTTTACCCCTCCGAAAAAATATCAAAAACAAAAACAAAAACAAATAAACAAAAAAACCCTGTTTCCTCCGCCCTCCCCCTGCTCTCCACCCCACCCTCTCCTGCTTCCTGGCCCTGGCATTCCCCTACACTGAGGCACAGAACCTTCACAGGACAAGGGCCTCTCCTCCCATTGATAACCAACTAGGACATTCTCTGCTATACATATGCTGCTGGAGCAATGAGTCCCACCATGCGTGCTCTTTGTTTGATGGTTTGGTCCCTGGGAGCTCTGAGGGTACTAGTTAGTTCATATTGTTGTTCATCCTAAGGGGCTGCAAACTCTTCAGCACCTTGGGTCCTTTCTCTAGCTCCTTAACTGGGGACTCTATGCTCAGTCGAATGGATGGTTGTGAGTCTCTACTTCTGTATTAGTCAGGCACTGTCAGAGCGACTCAGGAGACAGCTATATCAGGCTCCTGTCAACCAGCACTTGCTGACATCCACAATAATGTCTGGGTTTGATGATTGAATATGGAAAGTATTCCGAGGTGGGACAGTCTCTGCTCCATAGTTTGTCTCTGCAACTCCTTAGATGCATATTTTGTTCCCCCTTCTAAGAAGGAACGAAGCATCCACACTTTGATCTTCCTTCTTGAATTTCTTGTGGCTTGTGGGTTGTATTTTTGGTATTCTGAGCTTCTGGGCTAATATCCACTTATCAGAGAGTGCATGCCATTTGTGTTCTTTTGTGACTGGGTTACCTCATTCAGGATTATATTCTCCAGATCCATCCATTTCCCTAAGAATTTCATAAATTCATTGTTTTTAGTAGCTGAATAGTACTCCATTGTATAGATGTACCAAATTTTTTGCATCCGTTCCTCTGCTGAGGAACATTTGGGTTGTTTCCAGTTTCTGGCTATTATAAATAAGGCTGCTATGAACATAGTGGAGCATGTGTCCTTATTACATGTTAGAGCATCTTCTGGGTGTATACCCAGGAGTGGTATAGCTGGGTCCTCTGGTAGGACTATGTCCAATTTCCGGAGGAACCGCCACACTGATTTCCAGAGTGGTTGTACCAGTTTGCAATCCGACCAGCAATGAAGTAGTATTCCTCTTTCTCCACAACCTTGCCAGCATCTGCTGTCACCTGAATTTTTGATCTTAGCCATTCTGACTGGTGTAAGGTGGAATCTCAGAGTTGTTTTAATTTGCATTTCCCCGATGACTAAGGATGTTGAGCATTTCTTTATGTGCTTCTCAGTCATTCAGTATTCCTCAGTTGAGAATTTTTTGTTTAGCTCTGTACCTCATTTTTAAATAGGGTTATTTGATTCTCTGGAGTCTAACTTCTTGAGTTCTTTGTATATATTGGATATTAGCCCTCTTTCAGATATAGGACTGGTAAAGATCTTTTTCCAATTTGTTGGTCGCTGTTTTGTCCTATTAACAGTGTCCTTTGCCTTACAAAAGCTTTCCAATTTTATAAGGTCCCATTTGTCAATTCTTGATCTTAGAGCATAAGCTATTGATGTTCTGTTCAGGAAATTTTCCTCTGTGCCCATGTGCTCGAGGCTCTTCCCCACTTTCTTTTCTATTAGTTGCAGTGCATCTGGTTTTATGTGGAGGTCCTTGATCCATTTGGACTTGAGCTTTGTACAAGGAGATAAGAGTGGATCAATTTGCCTTCTTCTACATGCTAACAGCCAGTTGAGCCAGCATTATTTGTTGAAAATGCTTTCTTTTTTTCCACTGTATGGTTTTAGCTCCTTTGTCAAAGATCAAGTGACCATAGGTGTGTGGGTTCATTTCTGGGTCTTCAATTCTATTCCATTGATCTACCTGCCTGTCACTGTACCAATACCATGCAATCCCACTAAAATCAGGGACTAGGCAAGGCTGCCCACTCTCTCCCTACCTATTCAATATTGTACTTGAAGTTCTAGCCAGAGCAATTAGATAATAAAAGAAGATCAAAGGGATACGAATTGGAAAGGAAGAAGTCAAATTATCACTATTTACTGATGATATGATAGTATACTTAAGCGACCCCAAGAATTCCACCAGAGAGCTCCTAAACCTGATAAACAACTTCAGCAAAGTAGCTGGATATAAAATTAACTCAAGCAAGTCAATACCCTTCCTCTACACAAAGGATAAACAGGCAGAGAAAGAAATTGGGGAAGCAACACCCTTCACAATAGTTACAAATAATCTAAAATACCTCAGTGTAACTCTAACTAAGCAAGTAAAAGATCTGTTTGACAAGAACTTCAAGTCTCTGAAGAAGGAAATTGAAGAAGATCTCAGAAGATGGAAAGATCTCCCATGCTCATGGATTGGCAGGATTAATATAGTAAAAATGCCTATCTTGCCGAAAGCAATCTACAGATTCAATGCAATCCCCATCAAAATTCCAACTCAATTCTTCACAGACTTAGAAAGAACAATTTTCAAATTCATCTGGAAGAACAAAAAAACCTAGGATAGGAAAACTATTCTCAACAATAAAAGAACCTCTGGTGGATTCACCATCCTGAACCTTAAGCTGTACTACAGAGCAATTGTGATAAAAACTGCATGGTAATTGATATTTTTTATCCTTTATACAAAATCCTGCTTGAAAGATAAAGCAGAATAAAGCCTCCTGGCATTGTTTGGAGACCTACATACCTGACTTTTCTGAACTGCAGTTCCCAGGGCAATAGCTATATACATGGAAACGATGCTACGTGGCTGACTGACAGATTAGAAATTTGTGATTGCAGAGAATTGGAATTTTGCAGGAATAGAGCCCAATTATTTGGGGCTATCTTTAGTCCTCTCAACCATTCATTGCTGACTTCTGTGTCTGACCTAACATCATTGTGACTATTGAGTAAAACCTATTGGAGTGTTTAATTTACCTCTTGCTCAACGAATCCCAAAGCTGAGAATGCCACTAGATAAGACATGAGACAGACAGTGGGTGATTTCTCTCCTGTTCTGTAGTACACCTATGTGTTATTCTCACCAATGCATTTGAAAAGTGCCTTTATTTTGATCTGTAACTATAAAAATTCCACAGACTGTTTCTACATTGGAATGTGTTATTTGGGGACAAACTTACCAGATACAAACCCTTCAAAGTACAATAATAACTATCCTGGCACGATATGCTCGCCAGTGCAATAATAGCATGTATATTACAGGAATAACCAACCACTTTTTGATTGGATTTAGAGCCTGCTCAGCAAGAGGGAACTCATGCCTAGCACCATTCTTAGGGCCAACAACCTATGGCCCTCAGTGAGAACAGCCTGCTACTATTCTGCTAAAGCAACACAGTATTAAACCAAGTTGTAATGACTTATCCCTGTCCTCATGGATTGGGGCATCTCTCAACCCTCAACAGAGAAACTTCTTTCTTGTCGAAGATGGTGATAAGTGTACATACTCATAACTGGTCAGCTTCAGAGTGCTCAGTCTTAAATGGGTCTTTTATAACATTTCTCCTCCCAAGGCTCAGGGATCATTGTAGAAGAAGGAGCAAAAATATGGTAAGAGCCAAAAGGTATTGCAAGAATACTGTGAAACTGTGTTCAGGACAGATGCATGTAGGACTTCACATTGGTTATGAAAACTCACACAAGACTTCCGCAAGATTGAGCCAGTCAAAAATTCTAATGTGGGGAAGGCAGGTTATGACATATCCCCGCCTCTGACTGAGAAACTATTGGCAGCTGATGATGGCTGCTGGGAGAAAGGCACATTTTTTTCAGACATGCAGGTACCCAAGAGGTTGTGTATTCTCCATGTTTAAGTACTTAATGGCAGAGCTCAGTGGATGGAGTGGGATAAGAAAAACAAACAAAACCAAAGTAAAAATATAAGGAACACATAATGTTGGGAGAGAATGGGGTGGGAGTGATGATAAGAGAATTTTTTTTTTTTTTTTTGGTTTTCTTTTTCCCTCTTTGGAAAGATTTTTTTATTAGATATTTATTTACATGTCATATGATATCTCCTTTCCCAGTTTCCCCTCTGAAAAAAATAAAAAAAAATAAAATAAAAATTAAAAAAACACAAACAACAAAATGAAAACAACAGCAACACCAAAAAACCCTGTTCCCTCCCTCCTCCCCCTGCTCACCAACCCACCTTCTCCCACTTCCTAACCGTGGCTTCCTGACCCTGGCATTCCTCTACACTGGGGCATAGAACCTTCAGAAGGCCAAGGGCCAGTCCTCCCATTGATGACCAACTTGGCCATCCTCTGCTACATATGCTGGTGAAGCCATTAATCCCATCATGTGTACTCTTTGGTTGGTGGTTTAGTCCCTGGGAGCTCTGAGGGTACTAGTTAGTTCGTATTGTTGTTCATCCTAAGGGGCTGCAAACCCTTCAGCTCCTTGGGTCCTTTCTCTAACTCCTTAACTGGGGACCCTGTACTCAGTCCAATGGATGGCTGTGAGCCTCTACTTCTGTATTAGTCAGGCACTGTCAGAGCCTCTTAGGAGACAACTATCAGGCTGCTGTCAGCCAGCACTTGCTGGCATCCACAATAGTATCATCTGGATTTGATGATTGAATATGAGAAGGATTCCCAGGTGGAACAGTCTCTGGATTGTCCTTCCTTCAGTCTCTGCTCCATAGTTTGTCTCTGCAACTCCTTCCATGAGTCCTTTGTTCCCCCTTTTAAGAAGGAATGAAGTATCTACACTTTGGTCTTCCTTCTTCTTGAGTTTCTTGTGGTGTTTGGATTGTACTTTGTGTATTCTGATCTTCTGGGCTAATATCCACTTATCAGAGAATGCATACCATGTGTGTTCTTTTGTGAGTGGATTACCTCACTCAGGATGATATTCTTGATATTCATCCATTTCCCTAAAAATTTCATAAATTCATTGTTTTTAATAGCTGAGTAGTACTCCATTGTGTAGATATATCACATTTTCTGTATCCTTTTGGGTTGTTTCCAGTTTCTGGCTATTATAAATAAGGCTGCTATGAACATGGTGGAGCATGTGTCCTTATTACATGTTGGAGCATCTTCTAGGTATATGCCCAGGAGTGGTATAGCTGGGTCCTCTGGTAGGACTATGTCCAATTTCCTGAGGAAGCACCAAACTGATTTCCAGAGTGGTTGCACCAGCTTGCAGTCCCACCAGCAATGAAGGAGTGTTCCTCTTTCTCCACAACCTTGCCAGCATCTGCTGTCACCTGAGGTTTTTATCCTAGCCATTCTGACTAGTATGAGGTAGAATCTCAGTGTTATTTTAATTTGCATTTCTCTGATGACTAAGGATATTGAACATTTCCTTAGGTGCTTCTCAGCCATTTGGTATTCCTCAGTTGAGAAGTCTTTGTTTAGCTCTGTACCCCATTTTTAATAGGGTTATTTGGTTCTCTGGAGTCTAACTTCTTGAGTTCTTTGTATATATTGGATATTAGCTCTCTATCAAATAGAGGATTGGTAAAGATCTTTTCCCAATTTGTTGGTTGCCATATTGTCGTATTGACAGTGCTTTGCAATTTTATGAGGTCCCATTTGTCAGTTCTTCATCTTAAAGCATAAGGTATTGGTGTTCTGTTCAGGAAAATTTCCCTTCTGCCTGTGTGCTGCAAGCTCTTCCCCACATTACTTTCTATTAGTTTCAATGTATCTGGTTTTATGTGGAGGTCCTTGATCCATTTGGACTTGAGCTTTGTACAAGGAGAAAGGAATGGATCGATTTGCATTTTTCTACATGCTAACTGCCAGTTGAGTCAGCACCATTTGTTGAAAATGCTGTCTTTTTTCCATTGTATGGCTTTAGCTCCTTTGTCAAAGATCAAGTGACCATAGGTGTGTGGGTTCATTTCTGGGTCTTCAATTCTATTCCATTGATCTACCTGCCTGTCACTGTACCAATACCATGCAGTTTTTATCACAATTGCGCTGTAGTATAGCTTACGGTCCAGGATGGTGATTCCACCAGAGGTTCTTTTATTGCTGAGAATAGTTTTCACTATCCTGGGTTGTTCCAGATGAATTTGCAAATTGTTCTTTCTAAGTCTGTGAAGAATTGAGTTGGAATTTTGATGGGATTTGCATTGAATCTATACATTGCTTTTGGCAAGATAGCCATTTTTACTATATTAATCCTGCCAATCCATGAACATGGGAGATCTTTCCATCTTCTGAGATCTTCAATTTCCTTCTTCAGAGACTTGAAGTTCTTGTCAAACAGGTCTTTTACTTGCTTAGTTATAGTCATACCAAGGTATTTTATATTATTTGTGATTATTGTGAAGGCATTTTGTATTAGTCAGTGTTCTCCAGAGCCACAAAACTTATGGTAGTCTCTATGTAGTAAAGAAATTATTGATGACTTACAGTCTATAGTCCAACTCCCAACAATCAACTCCCAACAATGGTTGTGGCAGCTGTGAATGGAAGTCCAAGGATCCAGCAGTTGCTCAGTCCCACAAGGCAAGCAGGCGAAGCAGAGAGAGCCTTCCTTCTTTCAATGTCCTTATATAGGTCTCCAGCAAAAAGTGTGGCCCAGGTTAAAGGTGTGTGCCACCACACTTTTAACCCCGGATGACCTTGAACTCATAGAGCTTTTTATGTTAATCCTGTGGGATTCGTAGCCACTATGCCTCAAGATCTCCATGCCAAGATTCAGGTCAGAAACTTGTATCTCTCAGCCTCCAGATTATGGCCACAGGTGAGCCTTCTAATTCTAGATTGCAGTTCATTTCAGATATAGTCAAGTTGACAACCAGGAATAGCCACTACAGTGCTGTTTCCCCAATTTCTTTCTCTGCCTGTTTATCCTTTCTGTAGAGAATTGCCGTTGACTTGCTTGAGTTAATTTTATATCCAGCTACTTTGCTGAAGTTGTTTATTATGTTTAGGAACTATCTGGTGGAATTTTTGGGGGTCACTTAAGTATACTATCATATCATCTGCAAATAGTGATAATTTGACTTCTTCCTTTCCAATTCATATCCCTTTGATCTCCTTTTGTTGCCTAATTGCTCTGGCTAGAACTTCAAGTACAATATTGAATAGGTAGGGAGAGAGTAGGCAGCCTTGTCTAGTCCCTAATTTTTGTAGGATTGCTTCAAGTTTCTCTCCATTTAGTTAGATGTTGGCTACTCGTTTGTTGTATATTGCTTTAACTATGTTTAAGTATGGGCCTTGAATTCCTGATCTTTCCAAGACTTTTATCATGAAGGGATGTTGGATTTTGTCTAATGCTTTCTCAGCATGTAATGAGATGATCATATGGTTTTCTTCTTTGAGTTTGTTTATATAGTGAATTACGTTGATGGATTTCTGTATATTGAACCATCCCCGCATCCCTGGGATGAAGCCTACTTGATCGTGATGGATGATCATTTTGATGTGTTCTTGGATTCGGTTTGCAATTATTTGAATGGAGGAAATTGAGGCTGGATTTGTGCAAAACACAGTTTATGTGTGTATGGCATTCTCATTCAAACAAAATCCATGCTAGTTTCTGAGATATATATGTATGTATGTATATATACATATACACATATATATACTGTTGTAATTGTTTTATTATTTTTACTCTTTTTTCTCCCTTTTGCAGAATTGTGCTGCTTAGGGCAAGGTTCGGTCTGCAGAGAGAGAGAGATGGTCTTTCAGGCTTTGCAAGTCCTGCACAAAGCAGCTTTGTTTCAATGCATATCTGCGCTGCTGTTGTAGCAAACAGTTATGAATAATATGTGAAGAAATGAAATGTATCTATACTCTAATAAAACTTTATGGACACAGGACTCCTCATTTTTATATATGTTGCACATGTAATGAAATATTTTTGATATTTCCAATCATTTGTAAATGCTAACATGCAGAGTATATCACCCCCTTTCAACATCTCAAAAATGTATAGACAAGTGGGCTATGTCTTCTGCTCCTTTACCAGAGTGCTAAGGTCACATTTTATAGCTTATTCCGGGATGTTATCTTGAGGGCAAAATGAGGTAATGTGGCCCAATGTTACTCAATTTGGATGCCTGTTTTGTAAATATAGTACCCCTAAATTCATCTCATCTATCCTAACATCTGTAAGAGATGTAAGAGACTATAAGAGAAATTGCTGATATTAGATATTAGATATTACCATAGCATGGTGGGTAGTGGTCTATTAATACATTCCAGAAGCTTTTACTGTAGTTACAGGGAATGTTAAGTCAGACTTGGGGGTGGGGTGGGGGTGGGGGTGGGGTGGGGGTGGGGTGGACAATGAATGGTAGTTAAGAGGCTAAGGAGTTTATCCCTCTGCCTTGCAGCCTTTGGTTAGACTTTGAAGCATCAGTCCTGACCTTGAACCCCTCCCCCATTATCCTTACCCTTTTATTTTCTTATACTTCCATGATGTGTGTATTTCTTCCTTTTTGTTTTCCCTCAATGGAATATAAATTCCTCGTTCATCATTGGTTCCCTAGCACCTTCTCATAGTACAGCATGGATGTGTTCACACATAAAAAGTTCTCTAAAATTATACATTGAAATTAAACACACTTAATAAAACAGAAATATAGTATGAATCTCTTGTGCTTTTACATGCCATATACTTTTGATCTAGTTAATAAATAGCAGCAGCCAGAATGGCCACATTGCAAAATACTGCTTTTGGGAAATAGGTATTTCCTCTCTCATCCATCATGTTGGCTCTGTACTCTGCTAATCAGAAAGTAAAGTAAAACAAAACATCGAGGCCTGGAGACAAAACAGAGTATTAGTGAAACACTGTCAGTGACCGGGTGATGGTGGGTCCCCAAGCAAACAGGTTTACACAAGTAAACCGATCACATCTTTGCCTTCTGAATGCAAAGTGTAATTTCCAAAAAGACTCCTCTAACCAACCATTGGAATGAACCGGGGACTCAAATGGAAGAGCTAGGGGAAGGACTGAAGGAGCTGAAGGGGATTGCAACCCTATAAGAAGAACATTGCCAACTAACTGGACCACCCAGAGCTTTCAGGGACTAATCCACCAACCAAAGAGTACACATGGAGGGAGCCAGGACTCCAGATACATATGTAGGAGAGGATGGCATTATATGACATCAATGGGAGGGAAGGGAGGCTTGATGCCCCAGCACAGGGAGATGTTAGAGGAGTGAAGCAGGAGTAGGTGAATGGGTAGAGGAGCACTCTGATAGAGCCAAAGGGGAGGGAGGAGAGAGGATGGGATGGGAAGGTTGGTGGAGGGGTAATTGGGAAGGGGGATTATCATTTGAAATGGAAACAAATAAATGATTAATAAAAAGATACAATCCTAGGTCACTGAAGAGGAAATGAGATCTCAGGATATTGAAAATGACCTTTTTATTGCATAAAGAATATTCTTTTTATGGATTGCTGATCTCTAACATCAGCAAAAGAAAGAATATATTCAGAAGCATGAAAGGATTTAGGACTTTCTAGCACCCTTCCACAGAATCTCTATCTGATACATTGTCATGGGAGAAGTTAATAGAATAGAAGAGTTGTTGCTATAGCTTTGAGAGACCCGGATGTCATCAGCATTTGGTTTGGATGATTGTGGCAGTGGGATGTGTACACAAAATACTGTGTGGATGTTAGGCCAAAGATGTCAATGAATAATTGAGCAACTTGGCTGCTGTGTCAAGGGGATGCTCTCCTGCGGTGCAAGCAGTAGTGCATGAAGACTTGGAAATTAAAGGCCCTAACCACACGTCCACAACCATTCACGCTACTTTATTTTTCAAGTGAAGTGAAACCCAAACACAAATAGCCAGGAGGGTGAAATTTAAATTAAACTTCAGAATCGTTTTGTGTTGGAACCAGCTATAGTGTTTCTAAGCCTGCTGATAATACTGCCTGTCTTGGGAGCCTAGAAAAATAACCCTATACAAGAATCTCCCTTGACACTATAGTCTCAGTTTATATGCTGTGCACACATTCTCTTGGAAACACAAGCTCGTGACATAACCTTCTAGAAGGAGTTTCTAAGCTGGGACAGCCACATGTGACCTTCCTCTCTATGGTGCTATATAGTACACAACAGGATCTCAGGCAATGGCAATTTGGGCTTTTTTATTAGGTGGCTGTCCTTAGAAATGCCACATTAAACAACGATGGCAGGAACAGCAGCAGCAACAATGGCAGGGTTGGGGCTTAGGGGTGGGAAACTGACTATGAGAAACTTGCTTGTAATTCTAGCTCTATTGAGGTTCAGACAGGCAGGTCCCAGGTATAGCTGGTCGACAAGCCTAGCTTACCTGGCGAGGGAGTTCCAGGCCAATGAGAGACCTTTCTCTCTCTCTCTCTCTCTCTCTCTCTCTCTCTCTCTCTCTCTCTCTCTCTCTCTCTCTCTCTCTTTTCCAGGACACTCACTCTGTAGACCAGGCTGGCCTCCAACTCAGAAATCCGCCTACCTCTGCCTCCCAAGTGCTGGGATTATAGGAGAGCGCCACCACTGCCTGGCCCGAGAGACCTTTTCTCAAACAAGAGAAAACAAAGGAATACATGGGCGGAACAAAATGGGATGGCATCCTGATGATGGATAGGCATCCTAGTGATGGCTAGGCATCCTGTTTGCTGCTTTATGTGTTGGACACACATCCTTAGGCTGTGGACTGTCTTTTCCTCCACCTACGTCTGTCAGGAGATGGTCTTGAAAGGGAAGGGTATTTCTTGGAACAACGTAGATTAAGATCTTTCAGAATTTCAGATTCTTTGAGTTATAGATCATCCTCAGAAATCTGACTTCTAAGGGAGGTTGGACTCTACCTTGGTACTGCGCAAGCAAGAGTCTTGCTACATGGATAATTATAATTTCTTATTGACACCAAGTAGCTTTCTTTCTGGTTTTGGAGTCAGTCCAACAAAGTGATCTAATACCTAACAGTTTAAATTTAAGGTAAGAAACTAAAAGTAAAATACTGTATAAAATACATTAAAAAATTAACTCCTCCTCCTCAGAAGTAGTAATGCCAACAATGTTTAAAGGTACAAAGTAAGACTCTCAAGTTTCTCGTTCCCTTTAGTCTATCAAGTTTGCTACATGGATGTATTTTTTTTTTCTTTAAGAAGGTTTAAGAAAGATATTCATACAGAGTTATTTAAGGGTGCTTGAAATAAGAAAAAGGAAGAAAGTAGAATTTTATCGTCCTATTTTAACTGTTGCTATTCCTTCATGCAGCCTAGGGACAGGGACTGCTCAGGCCCTTTTGGAAAGGACACATTCACCAAATGTCTCACTCACAGCAGACAGAAGTTCCAAGTCACTCAAAACTTCTGCTCAGGCCAAGAGAAATTTCCATGTTTGAACCTAAACTTTGAGTTTTTTCCTTAAAAGAAAAATTTTCTGTGTTTATTTAATTTGACAAGAAATTGTTTTCCCCTTAAACAGAAGAAATGTGAGGAAAGGTTCTTATTCCCAGTCAGGAGAGACAGGAAGAACTTTTTAGATATGGCTCATCATCTATGATGACTTTAAACCTTTCTCTAAATGTTTAAGTGTCCCTCCTCCATTGTGAGACGGTTTCCCTACTCTAAGTGTAAGCAGAATTTACATTTGATTAATAGATAGGCAGGACCAGTTTTCTGTTGAATGACTTCCAAGCCTTGGTCAGACAGCACTGTGTGGCTGTAGGGTTTCTCCTGTTGTAGTCACTAAGACAGTCTTTGCTGCAGTGTTGGAGGTGTAAATAATGTGCCTAGACATTGGGTCTAAGCTGTTAAAAAATCTGTCTTCCAAAAGAACAACTTGGATTATCTTTAGCTCTGGGCAGGGAGGGGGCCTTTGAATTCTTGAAATACATTGTCTGCTAAGTATGTCTTCATTTACTGGAAGCCCTGAGCTCTGTCAGATAGCTAATGTATCAATATGGTTTTTAGTAAAGACTTAGAACTGTGACTTCTGGAGGGACTGAGGAGCTAAGGGGAGCTCTATGGGTGACCTACCGTGTTTATGTGACTGACAGTAGAAATACTGGATTTCAGGGTTTGGCTGAGTATCCTTTGTTGGAAACATTTGCTGCATATTTCAAAATGTCGTTGCTAGCAGAATTAATCACTAACCACAAAAGTGAGGTCACACCACTAGGAGAGGTCAAGTAGAAACATTTTCTTGGTACCTCCTGGGCTCTTTTCTGAATACATTTTCCATTGCTCACTTAAACATTTATTCTTTGCTTCACATGCAATGACTGTGAGTGTCAGACCTCATCCTACTTCTGTGAGAATTGAATCTCAAGTTGAGTTTGGGCATCAATAAACAAAACCAGAAAGGAGAGGAGAAGGGCTAGAGAAAGAAGAAGAGGGGTTAGTATCCAACCTCCTGTCTTTGGCAACTTGTAGTGTTCCTGCTTTTATTTGACTCTTAATTATTACCAGTTCCAGGTCTATGGAAGAAGAAACCTCCAAGATGAGCTCAGTCTCACCTACTGTTCAGAATCAAGATGGATTCTGAGTGGCTGCTACCTAGCTGATTCCAGCCATTCCCAGCTTTGTGAGCAAGATAAATGATTGTCATTTGGGCCACTTCTTAGGCATAATTTGTCTATTTGCAATAGATATCCAGAACAGCTTAAGAGACCAGGAATCGGTCTCCAATCCATCTCTGAATGGATGATTCCAGAAAGCTCAATAGTCTTTGAGGTCATATTTAGTGATGACACAAAGGACAATGAGAAAAAGTTGTTGGATGCTGGAAGAAAGGAGATACTTGCTATGCAGTGAAGTCTGAAAACACATTTGTCTTGAGAACATACTGACCTCACCGATTTGAATAATTAGATTTCTAGGTAGGGTATTGAAACTGTCAACTTTTGGCTGAGTATAAGATAAGGATAAAGAGAAATGAGTCACAAGTGTACATGTTCAATTCTCACTCAAAAGTTAGAGATCTAGCAAAAGGGTCAGAACTTTCATATTTGAAAATAAAACTGTTTCTCTCCTCCACCAGAGGGCAAAAGATTCTAAAATTAAGATGCAGACACAGACTAGAGATTATTTGCAGAATGAGTCTTTGAATTCTTTGTAAAGTTGTACAGCAGCAAATTCTTTCTGCTAATGAAAGACTTCTAGAGATCTTAAGCTGCCCCTATTAGACCTTTTCTATTAAAAAAAAAAAAAGAACTTTGAAGAATCTTATTGTTTCATCTTATAGATGACCTAGGATGGAGAAGTGCTAATCTGAGGGAAGATATATGTTTAGTGACTTTCACCTAACAGTATGAATGCCAATAAGATCATAAGAAACACACAAAATTTCAGAGAGTTTTACTAATAGGAATATTGTCAGTTTGGAGAAAAATGGAGAGAGAGAGAGCTAGTGTAAAGTATCAGTACATATTTTCTTTTATTCCTTTATAGCTATTACAGGGCATGAGATCAAACAGAACCCAGGATTACAGTAGGGAAGTACCCTGCTACTGATACATATTCTCAGTCCTTTAAATAGTCTTAATGAAAAGAAAGTTTGCCTTTTTAACAGACCAAGGCAATTTTTCAACTGGAAAAACCAGTGGATTTTTATGGAAAAGGAAAGAGCAATCAACATGAAGAACCAAGAGTAAGGAGAGGGAAAGTTTGGCAGAATACAGCAAGTCTACATTCAAGCCTCGAGATTGACAGTGGTACTCATCTGGATGTTAGAACTGCTGTGCTACTACCTGCTATGTACAGTACAATTTCATCTTCTGACTCTATCTATTGGGACCTCTGTCCTATCTATGGACCAGTGTTATATATTGAGAATGGGGTAAAGAATTTGAGAATTATTTTCTTCACTTCACAGATGTTGCTATTGGGAGAAATAGTAGTCAGTATAACGTCCCAAGGACACTTATCCGTCAATAATCTTACATGTGGATTCTGTGTGCGTGTGGACTCTGGGATCCTGAACCTTATGACTGGATGCAAAGGGTATGGGTGAGGATTCTTAAAGTGCTATAGAGGACTGAGAAGATGAATGAATTTTGAACAGGCAGAGTGTACCCTAAGTTTTCCTTAGTTGAGTTTTTAAAGATAGAGATGAAGATAGATGAATGAGAAGTATTGATTATATTTTGTCTGTATGGGGGGAAATTCTATAACCGAGGCTAACCTTTAATATTCTATGTAGCTGAAGATAGCCTTGAACTTCTGATCTGCTTCCACCTCCGAGGCCAGGGTAACAGGCATTTTATGTCATTCTGCCTTACTGTAGTATTGGGAGTCTAACCTTGGGGCTTTTGAACTCAGGCCAACACTCTGGACCAATTGAGGTATATCCGCAGACCACAAGAAGATAATTTTCAAATTGACAAATAAAAAACGTGTATATATAGTGTGTAACACGATTTAAAGTTTGAATACACTGGACTAGAATAGCTTAATTGACCTAATTAGCATATGAATTTCTTCACCCAGAGATTGAGCTT
>JADRCD010222652.1:0-51861 GCA_019843815.1 Montemys delectorum
CCCCCAAAAACCTCGATTAACATCCCATGACTTAATATTCCTTAATGTTTGTAGCGGAGACCATGTAGCAGAATTAATGAGGAGGAGAGGAGAAAGCACAAGCCTTCCTGTGAGCCAGGCTGGTTTCAAAATGCTGGAATAATACATGGAAAACATAGTCAGGGATGGAGATGGAAGGCTGAAGCATGTGACTTCTGTGGGCATAACAAATCATGTCACCAAGAGCCTGGGGTCAGATGGAGGTATCTACTGCCAGCTTTGCCTCTGCCATTGACCCTGTGCCATAGGAAGGAGATGAGATACTTCAGGGCAACTTATCTGAGGACCTGAAGTTTTTCTCTGCCTCTCTCTCATCAGAAAACCCCAATTTTCCTTATTCCTCTTTTAGTGTCTACATTAGGGACCTCATGTGCAGACACCCCATGACTTCATATGTGTTCCCTCACATTGGCAAATCACAAAGGCTAATGTAGAAGCTACAACCATGCTGATGTTGTCCGTAGCCACACAGGTGAAGCAACGATACACAGAAATGGGCAGTCTCCGTGTCTGGTGAATCAGGCCAGGTGGAACTCCTCCAGAGGGGGCAGTGCATCTTAGATGCCAAGCAACAGCTTCTGATGCCACAATGTCAGTTGGTACCTAACACTATTCACCAGACAAATTGATTTAAGTGCTTCCTATTTCTGTACCATTAGGCCAGACACAAGCATCTGAAGTCTGGCCCCAGAGTCCATAGAGCAGATGATGCAGCCAGGTTAAGTTTTCCTATGTGCAGGACATTGAAAAGCCAGGTCCATAAGCCAATGTACAATATCTCCTACTAAAACATTCTAGCCACCTTTTCATTTGAAAGGAGATCTACTATAACCATACACTTCGCAACATCATTTTGGTCAATCATAGACTATATATGGAAAGGTTCATAACACAATTATCTTAGTCTGAACATCGAGCCATAGTATTAGATCCACTTAAAGAGATATTCCTTGAAGACGCCCCATTGTTAGGCAACCCAGGACTGTTGTATAACCTAAGCAGATGCCTTACTCCAGCTGAAGATAGGCATGTCCATAAACCATGTGGCCTGCACTGGACCGAGCACAGAGAACAACATGCACAGATGGCTGCATCATTGCCAGTCACCTGTAACCATTTGGGACTATGGTGATTTTGAGGTTTCTGTGGGTTTCAAAATTCTCCTCAGTAAACAGTGATTTCATGAGCAGACCGGACATTACTTTTAAATGTACAGCTTCAAAAACTAAACTTGCTAGGCCTAGAGACTCGGGTCTTTAATCCCAGCTACTCAGGGGACTAGGGCAAAAAGGTCACAGTCCTGAGGTCTGTCTATACTACAGAGTGAGTACAGGGCAACTCAATGAGACCATGTCTCCAAAGCAAAGAAGGGAGATGGAGAGCTGAAAAGATAGCTTAGTGTCATAGCGCTTGCCCAGAATGTGTGTGGTTAGGTTTAACCCCCAGAACCCAAAAACTTCAAACAATAAGCAAACGTTAAAAACCTGAAGTATACTTTTGAACTAGCTTTCTTAGCTCTGATTTTGGAAAGCATTTTAAATGTTTAAGGCTTATAGATATTTTAACTTTCTGATGCAATGACTTAGAAAGCACAATGTGACACTGTGGCCTATGCGTTAGATAGTCCACTAGCCCACAAACTTAGAACAGACATTTAGCCAAACAAAAAATAAGAGATAAATACAATTAGATTTCATCACTAATAAAATCAGGAATTGGGCTGACATTTTTAAGGAACCAGTTTTACAAACTTCCTAGAAGGAAGAAAACCCCAATCACATTAATACACTAGATTATTCCTAAGCCAGCATTACATATCAAGGATACTTGGAATTTGTCATATTTTGGCAAACATACTTTTCTTTATAAAATTGCTTGTGTTGCTTTTTAACTCAGTGGTAAAGGCTACAGGAAAGAGACAGTATGCAAGCTGGCTCATCCTCCACCAAGTATGGACCCGAGAGCCTTTCAGGATCAGGCCAGTCTCTTGGCTCAGTTCTGCAGTGCCTGTGATTTCCATATGCAGTTAGGCCAGCATGACACAGCCGATGAAGATTCTTCTCTGGAATGTTCCATGCAGTCGGGAATATATATACTCCCCAAGAATGGCTGCTTCGAGTTGTGAGTGTGTGAACTTGATACAAACTGGCAGAATATTCAGTCATGTGTTAGTTCCATTTACTGCTAGAGTGCTGCTGCAGATTAATCAGCTGTTCTAGCAATGCCCTCAACAGAAGGGTTTGTTATAAGATGAATAAGTAAAAAAAGTAGCGCCCAAGAAAGACACTGCAATAGCTTCCAGAAAAGTCCTGGGAAACATTTTCCCCATTTTTTAGTGAATAGCACTTTACTGCCCCCTTTGGCACTTTCATATCAGAACAACTTCTACACAGACTAATTCTGAAACCAGAGAAATAGTGGAGAGTCTAGCTACCTCTAGGGTGTCAGGTTCACACAGAACTAGGTTACCAGACACCATCCTTAGAGCAACAAGTAATTACCCTGAAACTTCTCCAGCAAGTACACCCCTATGTTCTTAGTGGCTCCAAACCTTCAAGAAATAGGTAGTAATTGGAGGCTTTAACTGACATTTTCTGCTTTAATTCGAATGTGCATGTGTGTTGGAACAGTGGCCTGTTTTCACAGGTGCCCCCTTTCTTTCGGTTTTCTAAAACAAATGCCCTGTGCAACTTGAGCCTGATTTATTCAAGGATAAGAACAGGGGCCTGAAAGCGGGCTGTACAATTGGGGACCATTAGAGTGTTCCAAATGGGAGCCGGCGAAGGGCGGGGTATGCATTTCAAACTTCACACCAACCACAAGCCAAACCTTTTCAAAAGCCGAAAGATGAGAAGAGAAGAAATCCAAGCACCCCGAGAGCAAGCACACAGCCCCAGAACCAGTTCAGCAGCTCCAGCAGGTGTGGAGCTGACGAGCACTGGAGGAAGGGACCAAGCTAGTTATCAAGCACTAGGAGAGGGCTTTCCTTTTCCTGGCCTGATGACCTCACAGTGCATCCCACAGTCATACCATGCATGGGGGGAACTTCCCTCCAAACTTATAGCAATGAGTCACAATGACATTAAATGCCACAGCTTCCACCGCTGTAACAACTGCATGAAAACCGATTCCTTTTTATGTTAATCTTCTGTTTGCAATATGATGCTAAACAAAATACTGGTAACTAAAGTAAACTTTACCTTGAAACTCGTAAAAGATGATATTCTCAGCATTTGAACAGTTTCTTTTCCTCTTCCAGGAAAACAGTGCAGGTATTTGCTTCAATTCTATCTGTGCAATGCTTTTCACTGTCTAAACACCTTCAGTCCACAGAAGGGCACAGCTGAGGTTGAAAATGTATTTTCTGTTCATTATCTCCCAGTCAGACTTCAGCTGTGTGATGCAGATACCACAGCTGTTTTTTTTTTTTCCCCTTACTTTCACACATTAACAGAAACTACTACTTAAATATGCTATGGAATTAAGAACAAATCCAGGTCTTCATTTATGTAATTGACCAAAGGGTATTCCCTGCCTATTCTATACCACCTCCTTTCAATTAGGAAAACAACAACAACAACAACAACAAAAATTCACAAAAATTCTGTGGCTAGGTAAGGCAAAACTTGAGGGCCAAAGTATGAAGCTGGAGTGCTGGGACTGTGCACTGAAAAAGCAAGAGGGGTAATGGTATGTGCCAGACTAGTCTGCTGGCAAGCCAACCGGGCCGTCCTCATGATTGAAACTGAGATTTCATAACTCCAGTGACAAGAGGCATTGCAGCCTTCTTTCCCAACCATAATTTGCTAGCACCTGTACAGTCATGTTTCCAGCCGTGCTTTTAGCAAGTGTCTATAAAGGAAGGTGGACCCCATGTTATTTATAGGCCAGGGCCTAGAGGGAAAGATGGCTCTCACAGAGGAAAGGTCCAAAGGGCACCTCCAGCTGGTTCTCTGTTATTTCAGAGCCATTTGCTCATTTACCTCAGTGGTGAAGTCACAGGGATGAAAGCCACGTGTAAATTTAACAAGGAGTAAGTGGTTTGCCACTCCAAGACCAGGCATCCAGGAGTAGTGCTGGCTGTGCACACTGTCCCTTCATCCCTCTACTCCCTCAGCCCCACCAGCATACATTTCTTTCTTCATTTTGAAGTGTTCTGCCTTTGTGGAAATCAATTCACTCTCATCTAAGGAAGCCCATCCCTTTTGTGAGGTGTCCAGCAAACAGAAACCCTTCCGTTCCTGCCCCCTCATCTCTTCCCCTACAGAAAGGCACACAGACAGTGCCTTCTGAAACAGAAGGAATTAAGTCCACGAAAGACAGAAGGGATCATGGTACTCAGCTTTGTGGGTCTGAGAGGGAATCTCCTTGATAGGCAAGCTTAATAAGCCTACAATAGTTTACAAGGTTGTGTGCAATGGCTTTACAAGCCCCTAAGTGGCAGCTTCCCAGCACTTCCTCCCTCCCAGGCTCCAGGAGAGGGGTCAGGCACAGGTTCCCTTGGGTGTGGCCAGAGCTATCTTCCTCCTGTCACAGCCTGTGGAGAGGGGGAAGAAAAGAGGGGAAAGAAGAGAGGGGAAGAGAAACCCAGTACGTAACAGAAATGAGGAGTGGAACTGGTTACCGAAACAGAGTACCCAGCACCAATCACATGGTGGAAACATGAACAAATGGGCTTTTGGTAACTCTCTTCCCTGGCCCAAACTCCAGAGTCACTCCAGCAGGCTCCCATTGAGCAAGAGAACTGGGCAGGGAGAAGTTGAGAGAGAACTGGGCCAGAAGGAGCTGAGAGGAAGTCATGTCGAGGAGCCTCAGAGCCTTAGAAGTGAGGATTCAATTGCTTTGTGAGGTGGGCAGTTTGTTCTGGTAGTAGGCAGATTCAGAGCGAAGAAAATGCAAATCCAGAGGTGTCTCCGGAGTCCAGAGAACCCCAGGCCCACCAATAGTCACCGCCTGGCTTCCTTAAACAAACTGCTCCAAACTTGCAGAACATCAAAAGCCAGATGGGCTGAACTGAATGAATCCACAGGCAAGAAGCCAGACTCCCCGTTTGCTGTAGAAATAGGCCTGGACTTGATTTGAGTCTTCTCAGCTCTGACAAGCTGGAAGCTGGCATGGTTCCCAAAATCCAAAATAAAATGGCATTTAATTGTGACTAGACTCTAAAAAAGATGTCATACTATCTCCTTAGTTTGACACACACTCAGCAGCAAACTGGAGATGACTCTGGAAAGCCAGACTTTCTCCCAGAGGGCACTGACCAATCAGTTAAATTCTTAAAAGGGAAATGTTGATAGTCAAAGGACTCATACGCAATAAATGTATTCATATGATATGTCATAAAAACTGCCTAGTCATCCTTTAGTTAGGCTGACAATGATACTGCTTCCAGAGGTATGACCTTGTTAGATGTGAGCTTCAACGGGTCCCCCTTTGAACTGTACACCAGTATAAATGAGAGTTACTCAGTGTTCAGAAGAACAGTGGAAGACCACACTCAACACTTTTCTTTTCTCTACCTTGTGTAAATTACTTTGAGCAAATACACCCTCAACTTACCTATAGCCAACTTCTTATGTCATCGTAAGAGAACAGCCAGAGACCAGAGCACTCCAGCCAGATCTGCATCTTAGCTTCTATGACCTTGGAAAACTCGGTTAACCAATTTGGTTCCAGTTTCCCAACTAATATTAAGAGGATAATAGGACTACTTCCCGTTGGTGGCTGCAAGAAGGTTTAATGAGTATGTATCCAGCATTTGGACCAGCAGCTGGTTGGTACTTGGAAAATGCTGTATACAATTGCTGTTATATAAAATACGGATTGGATCAGCAGGAAGCAAGGGTTCTCAAGCAGGGAGTGGGAAGCCACTCTGCCCATCCCCGAACCCAGGTTGGATTCATGTATTCACTCAAGGACAGACATCTTTTATAAGAATACACAAAATGGTTTTATACAAAGAACCTATTTCCAGTGCACAGCTGAACAGTTGAACAAGAGTGTCCATGGCTTGTTCATGTACTTGAGCTCTAAGACAGCACTGGTGGGGGAAAGCAGAGAAAGAGGGTCCAGCCTGGTAATAGACAAGAGGATTAAAAGGTGCTTCGTAGAAAAGGAAGTCTTAAAGAATCAGTAGGAACAACAAATGAACAAAACTAAACATTATTAGAGGGCTTAAAATACTGTTAGTCTTCATTTCTATCTTATTTTATTCTTTTATTTTATTTTATTTTATTTATTTTTTTTGGCTTTTTGAGACAGGGTTTCTCTGTGTAGCCCTGACTGTCCTGGAACTCACTCTGTAGACCAGGCTGGCCTCGAATTCAGAAATCTGCCTCCCAAGTGCTGGGATTAAAGGCATATGCCACTACTGCCTGACCAATGTTAGTCTTCATTAACAAAGTGTTTTCATTTTTTTTTCCTTGCACGTGGATGGTATGCAGTAGACATCAGTAAATTTGATTAACAGTAGCTATTGTTTCCTAGTTTCGTGCGCCATGCTCAGAGCCAGGCCCTTTATACATTTAATCCTGACCACTGTTTTATTACTCTCTTTCACCACTACTATGTATGTGATTGTCTCTAATTTAAAGGTGGACGAATGAGCAACACAGAGCATATTGTTCTAAACTGCACAGCCAATAAATGGCTAAGCAAGGATTGGCACACACAGGTGAACTCCAAAGCTCTTGCTCTTAATCAGCCACCATCCTGGTGAAATCAATTGCCTGACTTGCCCATGATGACACTCACTTTTAAAACAATGGGTATTGATAATCCCCACATCAAAAACACTGTTGAAATCAATGAGTTGCTATCTCATGGGATCTGTTTTTTCCCACTCATGGGATTTGATTCTGTGTTATGGATATTCAGAGGCACAAAACACATTACAGATGCTACTCTAGGTTGGAACTGTCCTGGCTTGTGCACTACTATTTTTCATCAATCTGCCATGACTTTGCCATGATACTACTCCCATTAAAAACTCAAGTTTCTTCTCACCTGGACTGCTTCCCTACCCAGGACTGGCCACCTTTCCCTGACACCCTGTCCCTGATAGTGGTACATGACTTTAATCCCAGCACCAGGGAGACAGAGGCAGGCAGATCTCTTGAGTTCAAGACTATCCTAGTCTACAGAGTGAGTTCCAGGACAGCCAGGGCTACAGAGATATCTCGAAAAACCAAAAACCAAAACAAAACAAAAATATCAAGTAAAGAGATTTTTCTGCCTTGACTTTAATCTCAGTGTAGGGCCTTATTGATTAATTAACCAAGTTAACCACTGCCAATTATCTTGGGCCCTTGTAACTTCTACAAGGAAGGGTAAAGGCCAATTACCTCCTGGGTCCTAAACAGCCTTTGAAAGCAAGAAGACTGCTAGATTCTCTTCCAGAAAAGGTTGACCCAAGGCCGTTCTCCCACACGGTTTCCCACAACTACAAGTAGTTGGTAGCATCGGTTTCCCACAACTACAAGTAGTTGGTAGCATCTGGGAGCTTGCAGTAAAAGTGTGTATCTCCCAGCCCCACCTTAGCCCTCAGGAATCAGAAACTCCGGGGTGGGTCAAGAAACCAGCTTTCACAATCCCTGAAGGCTCAAGGTACCCTTGAGTTCAGGAGCCTTGGATCTGGAGGGTGGATCTTGGATCCCTGACAGCATGTGATAAAAACACAGGCAGCCAACAACATAAATCTGGGTTGTGCCTGCCCATCCCACAAATACCTACTGGATGCCCACAAGGGTCAGAAGTGAATTCTGAACTGTTGAAATGAGGCAGAATCCCTTGCCTTACAGATTCGGCAGGTGGTAAGCACCGGAGCATGCCTGGAAGCTGCCCTGTTCATAGAGACCGAGGGTTAACTGCA
Organism: Montemys delectorum; assembly: GCA_019843815.1. NCBI lineage: Eukaryota > Metazoa > Chordata > Mammalia > Rodentia > Muridae > Montemys > Montemys delectorum. The sequence continues at coordinate 7,910 of JADRCD010222652.1, forward strand.
AAGAAAGGCTGGAAAGGGAAGAAGGTGCTTCCAGAGGAACCCTCATGATCTGTTTTCTCACAGAAAGAGGAGATTCAAGACCTGCAAGGGTTTGTTTGAAACCTAAAACCAAATGGTAACAGTTACATGGAAAATGGCATCTTCTAACTTCTTTAGTTAGATACATTTTGAGTTGGAAATATACCTGATTTATCCTGCTCTGTTCAATCATTAGGCAATTCTAAGTGAGGATGAATGTGCTAGGGACTCAGCAAGGTAATACAAGCTGGGGAAAGGGCAAGGACTGAAGGGTTTTATCAGGAGATGTGACCAACCGCGCTGTGCCTTGGGCTCATCTGCTATCCCATAAGTGGACGGAAGAGGTCATCTCAAAGGCAGCTTCGCCTCTGAAGGATAGAAACTCCATGAAATACACAGAGGCAAGGAGACAGCCCAGCCAGCAAGCTACCCTACAAGACACATCACTCTCTGAACACACAAGCGCAGAACTTAGGAGTAGCACTCACACATATTCTAGGGAGATTCAAGATGAGTGTCCATGAAAAGAACAGATGAATGTCTTGGTGCCGAGATGGACTTCACCATTAGAGAAGTGCTATAAATACTGTAATTAAAATTTGACTCAAGTGAATTTCAACAGAGAAAATCAGCCGGAGTTTTTAACCATTCTGTGTAGAATCTATTTACAATGCATATGAAAAGGATGTCTTCTGAGTGTGTAGCTCGCCAGTGGCTCATCACTTAGAAAGTGTGCCACCTGGGCATTTCCAACTCTTTCCCCATGCCAGCTGATGAGAATAGAAGGCATGAACTTTACCTCCTTTACTCGGGCCCACTTGCTCTTCCTGTTCTGTCTAGAGAACTACTCTGGGCAGAAAGATCCTGTTTTTTCTAAGAGAGCTTTTTCCCCACTGTGGTTTTTAAATTTGAAATCAGCCAAGTATGTATCACAGACCCAGAATGCTCTGCACCAGAATTATATGTTTGACTTTGTACACGGAAAATATTTGAATGAGCCCCTGCTGATTCTACACTGCAACCCTTGGAAGGCTGCTGTCCTGGGAAGCCAGCACTGTTTCTTCACTTGTCTGGGCCCTCTATTCTGATAGAGGACACTTCTAAATATATCATGCAGGTATGCTCCATAGAATGGAGTGCCCAGAAAAGTAGTAAAGAGCTCACCCTTGGACGGTTAGTAAACAGATGCAGGGTTTTCTTGCATAGCTCTTTAATCACTTTAACCCTGTTCCTAACCGAAAGCTGGAGGCCAAGGCGATTCAGCGTCTCCTTTTGTCGGGTTGCCTGCCATAAATATGCACCAGTCTGTGTGTGAAAAGCTGAAGGAGGCGGCAAGCTTGCTGGACATTTATCATTCTCTGTTCCCTGCTAACAAGCAAATACTTTAGTTGAATGGGCCATTAGCAATCATTGTCAAATGGAGAATGAAAGGTGCTAGGATGTGACCAGCTTATAAATTAGGGGTGTCCCTCCTCTTTGACGAATCTCGGCAAATCCAATGGATCTTTTAGGTATAGATTCAGAATTAAGATAGAAAGGAAGGTGCAAAGTGGCATGTGTTTGCACCAAGTTGGTATGCGAAGTGGTATATAACAGTAATGTCTCCCATAATTCTCAGAGTAGTGAAAGAAACAGATCACAAGGGTATCTATGTATAGCCCCAAACTATGATCCAGCGTGAGAGCCAGGGAGAAAGTCAATAAAATGGGTCTAAAGAGAATATTTAATGACAATCTTTATCATCTGTATGGAATCTGGTTTAGAAGAGGCTTTCAACCCTCAGGCTCCTGTTAAACAGCTCCCAGACTCCATCCGTAAATTACCTCCAAGACCCACTCCATGAAGAAAGCCCTTGTCCTGAAGAAATAGAAATAGTGAGACTTTCTTAAATGCCAAAAGATGACGATAAAGCAAATATTTCCTTTCTGGTGGCTTGAACCAATTCTGGGTGTCACTCTGCACCTGATCCAGCAAAGAGTCAATGGCTCACTTTGTCTATTGACTAGCTCGGGTTGTGGGGAAGACCAGCATTAAAGTCCAGTTCCCTTACAAGCCGTTGGGGACAGAGGGCAGTGACAGTCAACACCACCAAGAGTTCCTTTCTTGCCTTTAGTGTGGGTCAGTGCCATCATTTTATAATCGTCTCATTTCTACCAGGGAACCTGGCCCAGCCAACTCGCAGAGTACCAATCACAGTGGTCAAGAAAGCTCGGAACCTTCGGAATCGAAGTTTTGACATACTGGTTGGATTATTTGAATTAAACTAAAATTGTACCCTTTTCAATATGGTAACGTGTTATTTTTCTTTTTCTTAAATTTCCCCAGGGAAGAAAAGACCAACCTCACAGAAGAGCTAGAGGCCCAGGTAAGGGCCAACGGCCCAAGTTTTTCTTTGCCTTGGCAGTGCAGAGATACAAGGCCCCGGCCCTGGAGGGGGTGGGAGGTAGGGGGTAGGGCAGGGAAGCCGAAATCAAAAGGCCTCTGTTTTCTTTTCAGATAATTCAGGGCCTACCTATCCTCCTTCTGGTCTCTGTTGCTGCCCAGCAGGTCTCTGCCTGAAGCCCAAATAGATGAAGGCAAGGGCGGAGAAGGGCAGTTAATCCTACAGAATGGCTGGCTCTGTCAGGCCAAGAGTTAAGCAGGAAAGCTTCCAGGCCCTAAGGACTGCAGCGAGCTGTGAGTTTTAATCAGCCTCCACCTCAGTCTATAAAAAGGCCGTCAATGAAAGCTACCTTGGCCATATTATCTTCCACCAATGAGCAAGAACTGTACAGCTCCCCTTCTCCGCTTCAGCCATCCCAGACCACAAGTGGAGCTTTCATGATTCTTAATCCCAGTTCCCAAGTCTGTGTGGCTCTCACATAATACCAAACAGCCTGGAGCAAGGGCCTTCGCCCCACACCCTTTTCAGGGACGTGTCATTTCTAACATCAAGCTAATCTATATGTTGCCATGGCTTCCCCTTTATCTGCCTTTACATCGTATGAACTGCATGGATTTACCACATTATTTTTATCTGAAAGACAGAAAATGGTGGTTTTATTGCCATACAATCAGATTACTGCCGCTAGCTTCTCTATGCCTTTTTTACCATACTTCAATCAAAGGGGATCAGTTTCTTTATGCTCTGCCCTTGATTTACTTTACATCTGTAAAGACGTAGTCTGGGTTGTAATCCCCTTATTAACTATGACCAGGGTTGATTTGCCTAAAAATAAAAGCAAATTGTGTCAGACCCTTTCACTTTGTTTTTGATTCCGAACTACAAAATGGATTACTAAAGAAATCTTCAGAGTTCACACGGCTGGTATAGTGCTGAATTTAAAATGAGAATTAAACAAGTTAAACAGGGGAGCCATGTCAACGGTTTGCATCTCCCATCATGGGAGAAGGGCTGACTGCTTGCTTTTGTATTCTTCGGCTTTACAGAGACAATGAAGCCACAGGAGTTTTTTCCAAGCTGTTCGGAACATGTCTCGCTTGCTATCCTTCCTTTGGGGCTGTTCTTATTCCTTGCCGGCCCCCTTCTAATCCACCCCTTTATGGGGGAGGGGACCTACCTAGAGAGAGAGCTCACTCCTCTCCAGAAGCTTAGAGTTCTACGGGATCTGCATATTTTAATCAAAATATTTTAAACAGTCCAACACTTCTCTTTATGCAGAAGTATAAGTGACCTGAAAAACAGGTTCTTTTTGCAGGCAGCAAAGGCAGGCAGTAACTAAAGACATTTTAATAATCTTTTGGAGATGGGGCTTGTTAGTGTCCAATTTGTAATTAGATATTTTAAGAATAAAGTTTTCATTAGAATGTCAAAGAAATACTCTTCCTTAAAACAATTCTTTGCCCAGGGTCTGCAGTCTGTACACGATGCTCCCTGCCACTCCCACCTCTGTGACGATGCCCTACAGTCTTGCCTGGATCTGGAATAGTCTCCCATTCCGAGAATGTCTTCTGAAATACAGCTTCAAGTTAGGTGTCAGGTTAAGCTCCTGTGAGCAACCCAGAATATTTCAACTGAAGACTAGACAACAAGGATTCAGTTACTCCAGTGCCCACAATGCTAGTCTGAAGGAGGCTAGTCTGAAGGAGGCTATTCTGTGGACCACCAACAGGATTTGTCTTAGCAAGTGTGAAGAGGTTCTAGGAAAGCTAATAAATCCACCAGTTCTCCAGCAGACTGAAAACCATTCCAACACACTGTCTTTAGGTGGTCCCTGGGGGGGTTAATTCACCTGTCTTCAAGCTACAGCTACCGAGTCAGAGCCACCGGAGTCATTTGCATTTCTTTGCATTAGTAGGACAAGTGTCAAGAGCTAAGCTTTGTCAAAGATTTAGAAACAAGTGCCCAGCAAATTATCTTAGCCTCAACCCTCCTTTTGGGGCTGGAAGCTGTAATTGCAGGAGGTTAAGAAGTTCAGTCCCGGGACACATGACTGTCAGATTCTCATCTGAAAAGGCATCCACATTTGTCTTTGTGTTCTGCCTGGCTCTGCGGTGGAACAAGGACAACGCACAACCTACAGTTTATCATCCTGACAAAGCGTGAGGAGTGTGGATGAGAGACAGTTCCAACCCCGGTGCTTTGTGGTTTGCTTTTTATTCCCTCTCTATATTAAAACCAACAAGATTGGCCCAAATGCAAACTGTGGAGAACAGTTCAAGGGGCTATTCAATCAAGGCTGAATCTGCATTTGTTTATCTACAAAAATAGGAATTTCAGACACAATAGAAGGTAGGCTGGCGTATATGTGTTATTGACCGGTTATTTAAACAGTGCTATCCATTGTAGTTTAGTTTATCAATCTGACAGGCCTGTATTTATTCAGAGCCTGACTAGGGAGAGAAGCCTGTGTTGCAGGTTATCTGGATATTATCCAGCCATTCTTTTGTATCAACTCAACTCAATTTCAGGAATTCAGTATTATTATGTGTGGAAAAACATTGCATGGGAAAAGCACAGTGCTTTGTAAATTAACTAGTATGTGTTACTTATAGAATAAGAACCCCAGACATAAATTAATACTGGAAGGAAATATTCAAGGGTGTAATTTATTTTAGAACACTATGCCAGTGTAGAGTTGTTAATCCTAAGTGAAACTACTATTTATCAAAACAACAACAAACAGACAACACTTTATTGTGGCTAAAACACTATACTGGGGAGGGGGATCCTACTGAAATGTTAATTAGAAATGGTTGCCAGGCTTTCCTCCTCTTTCCAGAACTTAAAAATAGTTGGAAAATGAGCTAAACAGCACCAGCATCTTCAGATACAATGTGACTAATCTGACAGGGCAGCTACATAATCTCTGAGTACACAGAACTTCTGATTATTACATAAACTCTCCAGGATGGGATGGCAGGCAATGTGATTAAAGTAGTTATGGAGACTCCAGTTTACAAAGGATTTTCTGGGCTCTACATGCACACAGCTGCTGCATGCTCCCTGGGTCGACCACCTGCTAAAAAGGCTGACCCCAGAATGAAACAAATCTAATTACCAATGCCTGTTTCATGACAAGTGACTTGTCCCACAGTTCATGCAAAGCAAGTGAAGTTTCCAAGCATCTGATTACCTGCCTGCAACATTTTATCTACAGAAACTTTTCTCTGGAAAAGTGAACAACTGAGAGATGCCAGGCATTAAAAGCTAAAAGGCTCTTTTGTGTTTCTCTTCCTTGGAAGAAGTCTTTCTGATCTCACAGACAGCATTCAGCCACAGACTTTCCTCAGGAAATTCTAAGCCATTTTATTGTGGAGGCCAGGGAGTAATCACACCAACTGCACTGTACAGGGAGGCCTGCTCCTCCAAAACCCAGGGCCCTAGCAGCTCTCTATACATCTGTGGCCACAGCTCGGAAAACTGTACTGTTGACGATCAAATAGTGAATAAATGTAAATTAAGTCACCGCTCCCTCCCATAACACGTTTCAAATCGAAGACTATTTTCCAGGTGCTAGCTGCGCTTGTTTAAACAAATCAGTATTTCTAATTCTTCTGGCTGCACACCCAAGTATAGTGGTCACTACGAACAGAAAAGACGGTTATGTTGCTCAGAAGGGGTTTATAGGAATGTCTTTAAATTAGATTTAAATATAAATATTAAAACCGGACAGGGGGAAAAAAGACTCAGCCTCCCCAAAAGAGGTTGTGAGTGAAAGTGCAAAGTGGAGAGAGGCAGGCAGCCCGGGGAAGGGGGGGGGGGGGATGGGCGCGTCCATAGCTAGCATTCGGCAGGGAAGGGTGACCTCTGTAGGCACCAGGAGCGTCAGCAGCAGCTACCACCAGGGCCCGAGTCGGAGTGGCGAAGGCTGCAGCGCTCAGATCCCAGCCAGGCGCCTTCTGGCACCACCAGGTGCCTGTAGATCCCGTGTGGCTGCAAAGATACCACGCCAGGAGAGCAAATGCAACACATTGCTCTAAAAAAACAAAACAAAACAAAAAATTCTTTAACAGTTCAAGACTACACTAGAGGGGGGCGCAGTAACTTTAAAACAAGGACCTCCTGGCAGCACGCAAGAAAAAAGAAAAAAAAATGTTTTGGGTCATTTACAACTGTAGATTTTTTTTGCCATTTCGAAGGGAAACGTGTTTCGTCAATTATGTTGGTGAATTTAAAATTTACCACTTTCACAAGAGTAGGTACAATTCTTTGCCTATGGGGTAATTTCAAAAACAATTCGTTCACCTCTACTCTGAAGCCGTGCACCACAGGCTCAACTCCAATTAGGCCATTGATTTTGCTTCTAATCTGAAGGGTCTGACTCCAGCCAGGAGCTAACCGCATCTTCACGCTCTCCTAGGGCTGAGTCCAGAATTCCGCACAGCACTTTCTGGCGGTGGCTGGAAAATGAGGTAAGAGGCAGCACCCAGGCGCGGCTACTGGAGCCATGGCTGCGTATACCAAGGGATGGCTAGCATTTTCGAAACGCGGAGCGCGCCCTGGGAGCTCAGACTTGAAAGTTAGTCTCAGGCCTGGTTTTCTCCCGACTGTGAGCTTTGCTAAAAGCAAGTCTGATCAAGGGACTCCCGATTCCCCAAGTGCAAAGGCTGCAGCGTTGACTGGGTAGGGCCCAGAAGGCGTCGTTAAAATTAAGCCACCTAAGCGGACCGCGCCGCACGGGAGCTAGACCACCAGCTCCGACGCGAAGGGAGAGGCCGACGGGCAGAGAGCTCGCCGCCCGAGTTCTCGGGCCGAGCCATCGAGCTCCCGGCGCACTTAAAGGCTAGCGAGAAGGCGCCGAGGCATCCCGGCTCAGGGACGCCCCGGGCCCAGCTCCCTTCCTCAAAGGGACGCTCCACTAACCTAGACCCTCAGTTCTTGTCGCCTTCTCGCTGGGCCCCGGCCCGTGGCTCCCGCGCTCCTCGCAAGCGCAGCATTTCTGCCTGTCCCCGGAGCCCGCCAGTGTGTGTCTGTAGCCCCATCAGTGGCAATGTCCTCCGTCCTCGAAAAAGAAGGGAGGGCCGGATAGCGCCATTAGACAGACACCTTCCCGGGCACGCCACCAAGTCGCCAGGGCTTTGGGACTCCCTAAAGCACTTGAGGTTGGAGCTCCAAGAAGAGTACCCTTGGAACCCGCGCTCTCAAGCTCAGCCGGTCCCCACCTAGAGAAATGTGGAAGGGTGGGGGTTGGGGGACAAGAGCCCCAGGTTCTAGAAACAGGGTCCAAGGCCTCCTCCCGCCCGGACCACACGGCATACCCCCGGGCGCAGGCCGAGGGCACCGCGGAAGAGGGGAGGATGGTGGACGCCACTTACTTGGAGTTCGAGGAATTCCAGTAGATAGGTTCTAAAACTATCGATCTGGAGATCGCAGTTCTGCACAAAACCATCAAAAGTCCCCAACAGTACTTCCACACGGAGTCCCTCCTGGACCGGGCCATGGCCATGGCCAAGCCGCTCCCAGTTCTGCGCACTCCGGGACGCGATGGGACCGGCCGCGGGCCGCGACCCCCAATCCTCCGGGGCGGACGCGCCGCGCCGCTCCCGCGGTCGCCGAGGCCAGGTGCGCTCCCCCTGCGCGTCCCTCAGCGCGCGGGGTGGGGTCGAACGCGCGGGGCGCGGCGGCTCGGCGGACTCGGGGCTCCGGGGCGCCGCGCCGGACGCAGCTGGGACGGCCGGCTCCCGTGCGGCTCCAGGGTGCCGGGCCAGCCGCGGAGGGCGGGCGCGGCGAGGGCGCTGGGCCGGGACAAAGGCCCGCAGCGGAGAGACGAGTCGGTGTGAGGTGGCGGGTGCTGCTCCCCGAGAGGGGCCGCCTGACTATAGATCCAGGACAGCGGGCAGCGGCCCGGGCAAGCGAGCGCCGCGGCGGCGCGGTTCCATGTCCTGGAGCGCAGAGAGAAAGGGCGCCTCCGGAATCCTCGCAACTCGCGGCCGCTAAGCCGTCAGGAGAGCACTGGGACCCCCGCAGGCGTCTGACGCGCGCGGGCCTTTGTGTGCGGGGAGGGCGCCAGGACCCGCTGTGCGCGCAGCTCCGCGATCCTACCGGTGCCTCAGTCCCCGCCGCGGAGAGTCAGCGCGCCGAGCGCACTGTCAGAGCACTATAAACGCGGGGCCCCGCCCAGTCGCACGCAGCCCATTGGCTCGCCGCGGCGCGAGCGCGCGCTCATTGGGCAGCACTCCCGTCCGTCTGCCGCCCCCTACCCGACACTGGGCACCCAGAGGTGGGGCGCCCCTGACAGGTGAGCCCCGCCCCCGGGACGAGCCCCGTTGGGCGCCTGGGACCGCGCACTAGTGGCCCGGTGAGGCGCAGGGCACGGGGTTGGCCGCCTCTGAGCCACTCGCATCGGCTGGGTCGCCTCGGCCGGCAAGTGCCTGGGCCGGCGAGTGCCGTCGCTAGGATAGGGCGAGTCTTGGTGAACGCAGCGTTCCGCCGTGCGGCGCTCGCTCCCTGCGGAACCCCGCGCGTACGGCGTCCTGGTCCTTGGCGGACTCCTTTGAGCCTCTAATTGAGGACCTTCTAGCTTGATTCTACCACCAACGGTTCCGGCCCGACCCGACGCGAGTCAAAACAGACTCCCGCGAGGCTGCGAGCCTTAGCAGCCCACCAGTAGTGCGAGCCCGCCTGCCGCCCTTCCCGACCCCGGGTCCCAACTCCACGCGCCCGCTCGCTCCCTTTCCCGTCCCCTCCCCGCAAGAACAGCGCCCCCAAAGCGCCACTGCCAACGCGAGTGGATTTTTCTTCATTAGCTCCCGGGAGACCCCGCGACCCCACAGTGGCCAGGAAGTTAGGGGTGACCCAGACGACTATCAGTCAGAGAAGTGGCAGATTTTGAGAAACTGCACCAAGGCCGTGACTTCTACGGGTCCACAGCGCCCACTAGCGCCCACTTTTGCCACTCCGTACTTTAGAATAAACCTACCAGATACGGATCAGATCTTAAGGATCCAGATACTCTCAAGTCGGAAAAAACACTTGCTCAAGATACCTGGTAGCAGGGAGAGCAAAGTAGGTGGAAGGCACAGTCCCATATACAGCCCAGGACCCAACAAAAATTAACCTCGTCTGTTCTTAAAATGTCCATCAATACCAGAACTTCAAATGGAGCTAAACAGTTAGCACAGCGATATCTTTAAAAACAAGTCCTACATAGTTGTATGGACACCCGATTTAGTTACTAACTCCCCCCGCCCCTCCCTACCTTCATCTTTCTTTAAAACAAATTCCGAGATTGAAAAAGTGTTGACTTTCAAAAACCTTACTGTAAGTTAATCTGTACTGCAACTAAGAACTGGTTTGGAAAAACTCGTCTAAGACCAAAACACTAATCACTATTTTTAAGTATGCCTGCAATACGATTGGGGGCTGGGTACTGAAATGGTATTCACGCTAGGCTAAACAAGGGACACACACACACACACACGCACACACCCAGTAATGTTTACCTTCCTGACTGAAAAACTGACAGGCGCTGCTATTTGACCTTTACAGGAGAAGAGGAAAAAAAGGGCACTTGTTTTTTTTAAAGATCTCACTTAAGGAATTCATAGAAATCTAGTGTGAAGTTAAAAGGTTTTTAAGTCATGGTCTGAAAGGTGGCTCAGTATGTGTTATGAAATTAAAGTTGTGATCTCTTAGCTGCCCATACATCGTCTCTCTGGTAAACTAGAGGAGGAAATTTGTAATGTCTGAAAATAACCTAGCTTCTAAAAATACCATTTTCGGTAAGCCAGATATTCTAACACCCAAGCATTTTACTTTGGGGACAATGTAAATATACTTTTTTTTTTTTTTAAATCACACACATAATATTCCTACTGCGTGCTTTTAAGGGGGACACGGAGTTAATTCAGAAACCTGTGGGCCAGTAACCACACACTTAACATTTTGGTCTCTAACTGTTTATCCAGTCATCTTGGAAATTAAAACAACCTCAAGCCATTTATATTTAACATTGCATTTGTCATTACCCCAGACATATACAGAAGGCAATCATAGAAGAAATCCTGAAGCATGGCCACACCAAATCACACTGTAGTACCTGAGAAGGACTTCACTTTATAAATAAATTCTTGGGTTTATTTTGACAACAGGACACAACTCTATGCCAAAGGACAATGTACTTCAGCAGAGGAAGTCACTGACTTCTAAAGCTAAGGATGTTTCTCAGTCAATAGACTTGAGAATCTTAAAGGTACTATCTATTACAAAATATAAGTGATTTCTTACAGAGAGGCAGGAAAGCTGAGTTTCAGAGAGAACAATCCATTAGCCAGCAAAAATGGACCCTACACCACACCTTAGAGCGAATGCTAACCAGTTTGGTCTTTAGACTGTTCTGCAACTTGACCACACCAAAGGTTCTGAATCTTTGATTTGGAGGAGAAAGTGTGATCACATTCCTTAGGAACAGGTTGCAGTCAACTGGCTCTAGTTCAACCTTTCCCTTCACCTATTAATGGGAAAATGGTATGCTTCAAATGCAGTAATGGTACTCTATTTGTATACTGTAACCAGTGTAGGTAGTAGGAAATGAAGCCTGTTTCCCTAAAGTGAACTGAGAGGTCTAGAGGCCCATGAAGGCCCACCCAGCAAACTGGATTAGGTATTGTGGTGGACAAAGTCCAAGTGTGTAACTGGCCTTACTCTAAACAAAGTCTCAGTTCTCTGAACTGATCAGGTATTTGGTTAGGAATATGCAAAGTCAAATGTCACTGCTTGTAACCTACAAATGGAACCACTGAGGGCAATACCTAGGTAATAGGGAGAGCTCCATGCTACAAAAGGCCCAAGAGGACTTAGAATCAACCAGTCCAATGCTTAATTCCTTATCTGCCAATTAATCCAAAGTGCATAGCCATTTGCCCGAGGATAACCAAGGACAACCTACACGTATAGTGAACAAACCCCTTTCATTCTAATCCTGCAGGTACTGAGTTATTTAACAAAATATGATTGTAGGAAACTACTGGGTCACCAACACGCAACTGCTCTTTAATTTACTGGTTTCAAACAAAGCATGAAAAACACAATCATTCCCACACCCTCCAATCAATAATTTGAGGATCGGAGGAGGAGCCATGTTCTTTTCAAATAGTGTTTGTCAACCCAACGATGTCTTGGGTATAAAAGTTCTATCTCTACATATTTTGCAGAGCACTCTAATAAATAAATAAATAAATAAAACAAGTACTGGGGATTGCTTTAACAGATGGGGCTGCGGGGCTCTCACCACATTGGAATCCTCTGGACTCTGACCTGCTCTGATGCTGTTTCAAAAACCCCTTTCTATCTGCATGTCTCACCATCAAGCCTCATTTCAAGGTGTTACAATACTTTTGAAACAAGTGATTATGACCAGTCATGCAAGTACAAGGAAGGCTCTAGGTGAACCACTGAGCTGAAGACAACTGTAATACCAGAAGCTCGAGGTGATACAATAGCGGAATGGGAATGGTCAACAACACAGAGGATCCTAAATAAAGCATGATTCCCTGACATTAAGTGAAATGGTACTAGACTCTTTATTTTACTTAAATGTGTAAGAAATATAAAGCCGAGGGCTGGAGAGATGGCTCAGCGGGGTCATGAGTTCAATTACCAGCAACCACATGGTGGCTTATAACCACCCGTAATGAGATCTGACGCCCTCTTTTGGTGCGTCGGTGTACTTAATTATAATAATAAATAAATCTTAAAAAAAATATAAAGCCTCTGATTTAAAGCACTACTATATTGAAAAGTGACCACGCACGCACGCACCCACCCACCCACACACACACGAGATAGAGACATATATCAGTACAATTAACTGACCAGATCATTATTCAGAAGAGCAGCAAGCTCATTTACTACACCCTAATTGAAACTAAAGTAGTCCTCATGTAGGGTTCCCTTCCTCTACTTGAAGCATTAAAGAGTCCTCACACCAAGCTAATTTAAAGGTTTAGTTTATACAGTTGAGATTTCTGCAAACTCCACAATATTAATGGCAATAACTACAATTTTAAATACTATAATAAAAATAAACAGTCAATAATTCTATAATGCATCAAGAATTTCAAGTAACTCAAGAAAACAAAACTGAATTAAAGGCATTATTTGTATTTAGTAAGTTGGGGAACATCTGAATTGCTAAGAGAGTGGGAAAGATTAGCTTTGATAATATGTATACAAAAGAATGGAACAAATGAAGAAACAAGCTACTACATTAAAAGTAAAAGGTGGGTGCATATTACTGACAATGACATCTTCTTTCCTGTAGCTGGCACACAACAGTAATCAGTTACTAAGCACAGGAACAATGCAGTCTATCTCGGAGTCTCCAACAGCAGGCACTCCATCACCTAGCAACTGTGATTTCTTTTCACATGTGGCAGAAGAAACTGAGTGACAAGGTAAAGGCACGAAAAGGCTGATCTCAAGTATTCGGAGCCCAGGCTACTCTTCAGATAGTGCTTAGAATACTAGCAGAGCAAAAGCAACTTTTAAATAACATGTCCAAACCTTGAACGTGCAACTGAGAGCAACAATGACTCTGAATTGAAGAATTACATTAAAATAAGAATCAGGAAATAATGTGAGCTCAGTTAAGAGATTTAGTTTTATAAGCTATCCCTGTAAATGAAGCAGACATAGACTTAGAGTACTGAGGTATCCTGTCCACTAAAGCCTTCACACTATGTTTCTCATGGTTAGCTACTTAAAATTTTATCCTTAAAGATATTTAAAATGATTTCATTCTTCTTTACCACAGTGAAGAGTTAAAACTAAAGCAATAGCAGTTTCCAAAGCATGCAAACACAAAATAACCCACCAATTATTCATCTCAAGCAACATTTTCAATGAAAAGGATGATTTGTCTCTGGGATGCTTGTTCTCCACTATGCCATGCCTATGCACCTCTTGATAGCATTTTATAGTCTTTCCTTGAGTGTTTTTTAACACTAGTAAACTTCAACAAATAAAAGATTAAATGAGGCAGATTCTACTGGGTTATATGTACGTTTCCACATGCAAAAATATCCAAACAAAGTGCAAGCCCCCAAAACTAGTCCGTGTAAATGGCTTCTATCACCACCTCCCCAACGCTAGGGTGAAGCCTATTTCATCATTTGGAATGTACAAAGCCAAGTTTTAGCTGATGGTCCATCCTCTCTGAAAGTAACAATATTCTGTAGTTTAAAACATACTTTCTAGTGTTTATTAAGTATAATTTGTATAATTTCTACAACAGAGGCACAGGTTTAGTATTTCCCAAAGATAATACTTGATGTTATAATTCTTTTATCAGCATAAAGTATTGTCTGTAAAATAGGCAGTAAGTACTAATTCACAAGTCTATGTGATATACATGGACCTGTGAAAAGCAAGAGTTGGAGGAAGGCTTCTGAAAGCAAACCGCCCTTCAGACTTAACACAACTTTAAAAAAAATTGCTTAAACATATGAATTTAAGACTTTACTTTATTCAGCAAAATCATTTATTTACAGTGGGGAACGCTGGTTTGATTTTGTCAATGAAAGAAACAAAAGTCCGACAGAGACAATACTGCACCGCAGGTTATTTCTGTAGCAGGTGAGCGACTGTTTCCTTACCTGTTGTCAGGAACCTCAAGAGCCACAGCATCACAAGGACACTGCTCTAACAACACACCACAGGTCCAGTAAAACCCTGGGGATTTTGCAATGCAATTACCAACTTTTTCTTTTTTTATAAATGCATAAAAAAACAAAAAGTCAGCAAAACCAGCATTATGACGTCGTAAACAGAGTATAACTCCGAAGTCAGTGGTCAGTGAACACCTTACCAGACCAGCTAGTCACCAAGGGACCTGCTCTTCAGCAGACCCAACCAGTACAGAATTCCAACAGGTGCAAAATACACCACTTCTAGAAGACAGCAATGATCTGATAAGGACTTGACTTAATGGAGGAAAAGAGGGGAAAATAAAGGGATTGCAGAGCATAGCCCCTATTAGAACAAGCTAACTTTCCAGATTTTCCAAATTAAAAAAAAAAGAAAACAAAAACAAAAAAACCACTTCAACATGAAGCTACAATACGAAGTTTTTTCATTTTTCTTTGCAAAAAGTTCAGAGTTTGCCATTCAATCCTGGGTTTTTAGTGAGAAGGACAGTTTTGGCCTGGACTTCCCCTTGCCCAGGATAATTTTTTGTTCTTCTTTTTGTTGACGCTGTCGTTCTTGTTCTAGTTTCATCCTTTCCTCATGAATCTTTCTTTGTTCTTCAACAATTCTCAATTGTTCTTCAGCCTGAAAGTTGAAGTAAAAAACAAGATCTGTCAGTCCTGTCTGTCTCTCAGTCTCTTTCAGCTACCAGGTAATAACTAACCTACAAATGTATCTAAACATACAGAGACCAGTAGAGGAACAATAGTTAAGGAAAGAATTATTTAATTAATCCCACATAGTTTCTCTTTCATTTATAAAAAATATTATAGACTTCATGCCTTGATCACAAACTTGATTCGGTCTTGATATGTCATCAAGATTAACACAATTATCTAAAGCCATGACACAGACTTAGTCTCAGATATATAGTCCCAGATGATAGTCCCCTACTCAATTACTGTATTTATAATTAGATATATACAAGAACTGTAGTAAAAACTCCCACTATGCTTCTATATTATTAAGTCAACAGTAACCAAGAATTTAAGCCAGGCAGTGGTGGATCTCTGAGATCAAGGCCAGCTGGTCTACAGAGAGTTCCAGGACAGCCACAGCTACACAGAAAAACCCTGTCTGGAAAAATAAAATGAACTGCTAAGACCCAGTTTCTTGGAGAGAAAGAAAATTCGCAAAGGTTTTGACCTAGCTGATTATAAAATGCTATCTAATTTCAAATCAGCCGCAGAGTTACAGCACCTTCCATCTCAAGCAGCTATCACCTGCATGGCTCTTCACACAATTTCTCTCATCACCATGGAAAGTCAAGCTACTCTCAGGACTCTCCTACTAAAACCTTCCCAAGAACCAACCCTTCCATCTCCACGCTTCTTGTGGGTCTAACTTTTCCCCTTCTCCTAGAGGACAATTAGGCAGCACCTAGCTGGTAATTCTGGATATTATGGTGGGAATGACGCCCAAAGAGTAGAGGTCAGGGACAGTGCCATGACAGCCTGCACAGCAAACAATCAGCACCCTTAATCTCAACGGTGTCATTAGAAAGACAGGTGGTTTTAACCCTTGAATATCTCCATCAATTACCAGCACATTCTCTCCTTTTTCCCATTTGACTTTGACCTAAAACACGTATTATCCTTTGAGCCCTTCCACTTCCTTTCAAAGTTCCATTTGCAGTCATTGCTTCTGCCTTAGTTTACTTAAAGCTGTTTTTAAGATGGTAACCAACAATAAAGCCAGTGATTTCCCATTATTTGATTACAATCTTCTGTCCCCTCAAGTCTACCATCTTCATCCGCACGGTGCCATGCAAATCAGTAACACTCTCCACTCATCATCACTCCTCTGGTCTCACAGTACTATTTTTCAAGTAAAATGCAATGTAGCTAGGGGCCTTTGGCAAAGGATGGAAATGACTATTACTGTTATGGAACACAAAACATGAAATTATGTCCTGTGGGCATCAAAATGGCAGTAGTGTTGTAGTGTGGGCCGGTAAGCATAGCTACAAGAGGAAAATGGGAAGAACTCCGCAACACTCAGGGTGGTCCAGATAAAAACTCCAGAGAAATGAGGGCGACTGTCCTCCTTCTAGACAACTAGCCTGGTAAAGCACATACTGAAGAGATCCAACAGCCTCCCAAACTCTACAGACCTAACATTTAAAATACTCCAAGTCAGAGACAACTGTTAGGAGTCATTTTTTTCTTTCCATCACAAGGGTTCTGAACATCAAACAAACTCAGGTCATCGGGGTTGATGGCAAGCACCTTTACCCATTTTCTGGCCACTTCTTTTCATTTACTTGAGAAAGCGTCTCAAACTGTAGCCCAGGTTGACCTCCAACTCACAGTAATGTCATGAAAGCACTGTGATAATTCCTTAGGCTTTGTCCTGCCCTGCTTGTCCCCTGAAACAATCTATCAGCTGGCTCACGACCAAGCTGGCCACTCTTTTACTTTCTTTGGCTTTGAGTACATTTCATCTCCACTGTCACCAACTAGTTAAAGGGTACACATTTTCTGTGCTCCTAAATGCTGAGACTGTTCCCCCTGTACACAGTACTGAGAGACCCCTTTGCCTTCAAGTTCCCAGTGATCTCTATGGAAAAAAAAGAATACAGCTGAACTTCCAAAATTACTATGCCCTGCAAGTGGTAAGACAGCTACTAAAAACCTACCTACACCGAGAAAGTCATTCAAGTCGCTATCTTCCCTAGATTTACCCATGAACACAACACAAAAGAATGATGTGTCTGGGGCTGGAGATGGATCTGTGGATAAAACCATTGATGAGGACTAAGATTCAGATTCTCACAAACCACACATAAATGCCAAACTGGTGCGGCAGCAATACCTGCAACAAGTTGCCTAGCTGAAAACTGGTGAGCACCCAGTTCATCGGGTTAAGTAAAGGCAACCATGTGAACTTCAGACCTAAAACTTTCATGCTAACTATCCATGTCAAATCAATCACCTATCTGGGTGCCAGCACCAGAGACCGAGCCCAGGTGTATGTAGTAAAGGCCTTTCCTCCCATGTGTGTATGCACTTGTGAAAACTTTGGCAATTTAAACACCCAGACTCAATCCTACCTGAGTTGAGCCTACAAAACCATTAGGATCTTGTGAGCCGAAAAAGAACAGCGTTATTCCATGAAAACCCTTTAAAATCACAGAAACAATTTTCGATCCCATCAATGTGTGACTGATATGCTGAATGACTGAAGAGCAGCTAGATTCAAAGCTACTTTATTAAAATTTACTCAACCATTTCAGCTTCTGGAATTTTTCATAAATATATCTGTAAATGTGAAAAATTTATAAATATTGTATATATACAAGCCAGGTCAGACTTGATGCTGTCTTCAATGACTTATTCGCTTTGCCTTTGGGACCTCCCTCTCAATAGGCCTGGTTAGGCCTGAACACTGGTCTACCATGGCCAGCCAACAGGCCGAAGGATATTCCTTGTCCCCACCTACCCAGGCTGAGATTACAAGCTTGTGCCTGTAATCTTCACACTTACACAGCAAGCTCTTTTCTAACGGAGCCATGTTCCTAGGACCCCAGATTTATAATTTTACAAAAGTATTTATTGTATAGTTTGAAAGATAATGATGAAGGCTAAATAATCTTTAAAACACTTGTAAAACAATATTGAATACTCAAAAAAAAAAAAAAAACCAAAAAAAAAAAAACAAAAAAACCAAAACCAAAACAGGGATGTGGTGGCTGGAGAGATGGCTCAGCAGTTAAGAGCTGTGACTACTTTTCCAGAGACCCAGGTTCAATTCCCAGTACCTACATGATAGCCCACAACCACCTGAAACTCTAGTCCCAGAGAATCTAATGCCCTCTTCTGTTCTCCTTGGACACTGAACCTATGTGGTACATAGACACACATTCAGGCAAACACTCACAAATGTAAACAGAGTATTATTTAAAAGCAACAAAAAACAGAACTAGGGAGACTGTTCTGGGGGTAAAGTGCTAGTGCAAATAAGAGAATCTGAGCTCAGATCTCCAGCACTTGTGTAAAAAGTTGGGTTCAGTGATGAGTCCACATCTAGTGCCGTAGGAGTGGAGCTAGGAAGGTCTCTGAGGCTCACCTCACCGGGCAGTCATAGTCTACCTGACCTACCAGGTTCTTAAGAGAGCTCATCTCAAGATGATAGGAAAGGCTTACATTAGACACTCAGTGTCTACTTCTGGTCTCCTCGTGTGTGCCCATGTGTGTGCCCTCTTGCACACACACTTAAAATACAGAGTAACACTCTTTAACTCTCATTTTTTGTCTTATTTTTGTGTTGTCAGGGGAGAATAAAACCATGACATATTTACATATGCTTGAACATGAATTTCAAGAACTCTGGAAAAACAAAATCACAGCTTGAAAGTCTCCTCTGATGGTGAACGAGTAAGGTCTAGACAGAGGAACTTAACTTTGCTTAATAGCAAACCAAAAAACAAGACTTTCAATGTGATCACATTACACAAGCAAAAATTCAGTAGCAAAAATTAGCAAATCATACTGCACTGAGCTCAAGTCTCAGCTTCATTAGTCCACAGTATAAGATAGATGCTCATGAACTGCCGTACAAGGGCAACTGCCATGTCGGGATAACCTTGCAATAGGACTAATCTCCAGCCAAGGTTACTATCCACTACATTGCAGTCATTAGGATCTGTTTCTAAACTCTGCATCCCACTGCCTTAAAATAGCTGGTGAAAAGAAGTCACAAAACTGAAAGTATTTGTCTTAGTGTAAGGCCTGGTTGTTCCTCCCAGCATCTTCTGTAACGTCTAGTTTATTGAGCCTGCCTATACAACATAATCAGCATTCTCTTTCCTGGACTGTCTAAACTCTCTAACAATCTAAAAGAAGAAATACTTTTTATTTGTAGTGTTTAAGGGACAAGGGGAAAGAATTAAGATTGCACCAACAGGCACCATGCCTTCTAGGTTTTAAACCCTCTAAGGCACAAAACTTGAATGGCTCTGCCATTTGTACTTCTAATTCCTGTGTTTATTTTCCTCCCTAGAACATACACAATCATTAATAATGTAAATCTCACTTTTGACAAGGCAATGCATAAAAAGAAATTACTACCATGCATGGAAAGGCACATCCAACCTTTAGGTGGTCAAGACAAGTGGATCTTAGATCCAAGGACACCTTCAACTATAAGACCTTTCCTCAAAACATAAAACTGTTTAAAATGTGAAGTGCTGGTGAAACCTTTATACACACTTCTCTAAGTTTTCATATACAAGACTTAAAACAAAACAAAACACAGGTGGGTATGGGGTGCCAAGCCTGTACACAGGCTAAGACACAAGCACGTCAGTTATGGGGACCCTGATCTTCCTGAGGAAAATGTTCCCACCTCCTCTAGAACGTTACTCATACCATCTAAAAGAGAATGCATGCTCACTGCTTCTACAACCTTTTCTCCTCAAATTTAATTACTTATAAATTCCTAAATCAGTTTTAAACTTCAACTCTAGATACTTCAGGATATTTTGTATTGCCTAAAATGAGGGTTAGGTGTAGGATTTGAGGAACATTCTCATAGCTTCAAAGACCCTGCTCCGTAACACTGACAAGAAAAATGATGTCTTCAGGGTTTTCTTTTATGTGCTAACATTTCACATTAAGGGCTGGAGAGATAGCTCAGCAGTGAAGAGTACTTATGTGTTACTCTTGTGGAGGACCCAGGTTCAAATCCCAGTGACTACGGAGTGGTTCACAACCCTTTATTAATTTAGTTCCTGGGATCTATATAAAACCCTCTTCTGACCCCAGATACCAAGCATACACATGGTACACACATATACATGCATATAGAAGAAAGTTATCAATAAACAATAAAATTAAAAAAAAAAGCAATTTCACATTTAAAAAAAAACTCTATACTATATATAGATTATCTCTTTTCATCTTCTACACCCCAAATTCTTTGTCTTGGGGAAACTTTTTTTTTTTGTGTGTATATTGTTATTCATTTCTTTCTAAATGCTTGTAAGTTTCCTTTAAGACCTAGAGCTCCCTGGCACACTCATATTCAGAAAGTCTTCCCCCATCTTGCTGTCTCTAGGCCCCACTTGGCAGGTTTGACCAATTTATCAATTTTCTCTAAAGCATCTAACTGCTATTTTGTGGACATAAGACCATCTTCTCACTTTGTTTCTCCTCAAGTCACTCTATGTAAAGTCAACACACGCACCAAGATGTAAACATTTGCTTTTTATATATACTGTGTTTCCAAATACAGTATTAACAGAAAGATAGTGTTTTCTTCACTGACTTCTCATACAGGAAACCAACCCCTCATCTTGATTTCTTAGTCACTTCATTTATTATTAAATTACACATCTGGTACCATCTCCTGAGGAGGGTGCCAGCACTATTACCTACTCTTATAATGTCTAAAGTAACATTTTAGCCCATATATATATATGCACACACCTTAAAGGTGCCCTCTTTCCAGCTGTGCGATTTTCTGTGTCTACTGTATTAAAAAGTTGTTTAAAGGAAAACCCTCAGTCTGCACTGTTTAAAGAAGCATGAGAGCAGCAGGGCCTCAGGCAGAGCAAAGTCTGCAGAGCAAAGTCAACTGCAGCCTCTGGCTAGAGCAAGAGTCTGTCCCATTCCAACACCAACACCAGCCGGAAGGAAGGCCACTATCATCAAATCTCTGTCCACCTTCCTTTCACATTCCCCTGGACACAGTCTTCTGTCCATTTTCAGTCTCATCTATCTGACTTTCTTGTTAATTTAATCTCCTCAGAAACTAAGTGTCCTAGCCACCTCCTGCAGCTATAGTAGAACAATGATTTTGGGTAAATGTGAAAAAGGATTTTATTTCTCAGTTCCAGGTCAGTATTCAAGATGCTCGCTATCCAGTGAGGAGCCTGTGACCACATCATACTACATCACAAATCAGCATTGACTAAGAAAGAATAAGATGCTCACAGACCTAAGTACTTCACAAACAGCCTACCCTCAAGACCAAAGTAAATTGCACTTTACAAAGTGCTTCAGTGAACACAAGCATTCAAACAGCAGTCTCCAGTTAAGTCGCCCACCACACTGGGAACCCTTTGTACCACTCCTTCCTAGATAATCTTCATTCCTGAGTATCACTGAGATGGCCTGGAACCTACCCAACAAATGGAAAAAGCTGTCTACATGCAAAACCTTCTTTCTAGAGCAAGTTTGTCTGTGTCTTTGCAAAATATAAAATTTTGGTTTTTGTGTTTAGCTTGCAGGCATGTGTGTGCACCAAAAGTATTTGGTACTCCCAGAGGTCAAAGAAGGTAGTTGATCCCCTCAAACTGTAGTTACAGAGAACTTTAAATGGCCAGGAATTGAACCTAGATCCTCTTCAGGTACAAAACCTGTTCTTGCCCACTGAGCCAACTATCTAGCCTTCTGTGATCACCTTTGCAATCAGGGTAGCCCTAGACTCTCCTAAATAACCAAGTGTGCTAGTTCCTTAAGTTATTTTATTCTTCGGCCTCTTTTCTGCTATGTCCTATGGGGCTGAGAAGCCTTATCTTCTACATTTGGTTTGGAATCCCTGTGTGCTCCACCTTTCACACAGCCGTAGGACACAACTTAGCTACCTAGCTAAGGATCAGTCTTCCTTTCAGTTTCAAATAACACATTTTTAACACTGAAGAAACACCTGTAAATAATTCACATTTCTACAGTGTTAAAAAACAGCAACAACTATGTATTTCCTATCATGTGTCTCAAAATCAAATCTTCCAGTTTCTGCACGATTCCAAAGGAAGCTCAAAGCAAAACTTTATTCTGGAGTCTAAGTCAACATGTGTCTTAGTTAGGGTTTTACTGCTGTAAACAAGAGGAGCTGAGAGTTCTGGATCTTTTCCAAGGGCAAACAGGAGAAGAGGTCTTCCAGGCAGATAGGTTGAGGATATTAAAGTCCATGCCTACAGTGATACACCTGCTCCAACAAGGCCACTACCTGGGCCAAGCATATACATTCTACTCTCTGGCCCCAAGTCTATGGAGGCCATACTTACTCATAGCATAATAAAAAATAGATTTAGTCCAACTTCCAAAACCCCCAGTCTATAGCAGTCTCAACAATGTTAAAGATCCAAAATTCAAAATCTCTTCTAAGAGTCATCCAATCAGGCAAACTCTAAACTTTGCATCTACATGGCTGCTGTCAAAGCGCTTCTCAGATCTCCGACTCCTTTTTCATCTTTATTGACTGAAACAAGCTTCTTTCTCCTGAGCTGGTTCTGTTCCCTGTTAGCAGCTTTCCTCAGCAGATAGCCCGTGGCTCTGGCATCTGGAAATTCTTGGGGTCTCCAAGGCAATTTCTATGTTACAGCTTCTTGTTCCAGTATCTGGGATCCACACATGATCTTCTGGGCTTCTCAAAGGGCTGTGGTCCAGCCTTGCCCTCTGTAGCATGCTAATAAGCTCAGGTTGATCCACTCCACTGCTGCTGCTATTCTTAGTAATCACCCTATGGTACTGGCATTTCCAATACACTGGGAACTTCTGCTGTAACTAGACTGCACCAATAGCCTCTCATTGGCTCCCTTTATGGTGCCAAGCCTCAATTTCTTTGCATGGCCCCTTTAGTTCTAGGCTATCAACTGCAACTGGGCTGCACCCTCACCAAAAGTCTCAGCTGTTCTCCATGACCCCTTCATGTCTTCAAAACCAGCACCACCTTGTTGATTCTTACACATTACCAAGGTAAAAATCTTGGCTATCTCTGGAACACAGCTTCTTTGTGCTCTAAGAAAACACTTCCCAGAAGATTTTCACCTCAGTGATGCTGGTCTCTTTCTTTATCACCGCTAATCTCTTAGGTCCATCTAACCAGCATCAATTGTTCAGTAGTCCCTTCCAGTTTTAACTCTAAAGCCAGAGCCACATGGCCAAAGCTGCTGAGCTCTGCTACTTGTTGGAGTCAGAACATGGCCATGGCCCCCTTGTTCTATTACATTATCACCAGCTATTTCCCAGCTCCTTCACTGCCTAAGCTTGGCTACCTGGAACTTGCTCTATAGTTTTTCCTTGAATTCAAGAGATTTGCATGCCTGTCTCCTAAAGCACTGGGATTAGAGGTGTGGCCTACCAAGCCTGTACATGAAGTTTTTCTTTACCTAGAACTTGCTCTGCCCAGGTTGGCCTTAAACTCAGAGATCTGCTTGGCTTTACCTCCTGAGATTAAAGGTTTGTACTACCATACCTGGACCTAAATTTAGCTGGGTGGGATCTTGCCCTGAGGTTACCACTCCCTTTAATTCAATTTAATATCCCGGAACACAGGATTTAGCTCCATGTCACTTCCTAGTGCACCTTTAATACTCAAATCATATTTTTTATATTTTTCCTTTCTAACCAGAGAACAAAGTTTGTTGAGCTTTGAGACTTCCTTTGTCAATGCATATAAATCTCTTTACTTAGACAGACTCTCCAGACAAGGGCAAAAAGCAGCCACATTCTTCACCAAAATATCACAGGAACAGCCTCTGGGCCATGTATAAAAATTCTCCTCTGAAATCTCTAGAACCAGGCTTCCACAGTTCAATCACCCTCAGCAACAAAGTCTTCCATATTCCTACTAGGATGTTCCATTAAGCCCCATTTAAAGCATCCCACAGCTTTCCAAACCTAAAGTCCCAAAGTCTACATTCTTCCAAACAAAAGCACTGTCAGGCCTGTCACAGCAATACTCCAGTCCCTGGCACCAACTTCTGTCTTAGGGTTTTACTGCTGGGAACAGATACCATGACCTAGGCAACTCTTATAAAGATAACACTTAATTGGGGATGGCTTACAGGTTCAGTCCATTATCATCAAGGTGGGAACATGGGAGTATCCAGGCAGGCAGGCAGGCAGGCAAGATGCAGGAGGAGTTGAGAGTACATTTTGATTTGATGGGTGCTAGGAGAAGACTGGGTCTCAGCCCATGCCCACAGTGACACGCCTACTCCAACAACAAGGTCTTCTTATAGTGCTCCAGGCCAAGCGTATACAAACCATCACACGTTATCAGAAATGGGCTCCCTTGGAAATGTCAGGAGGCCCTCGAACGCTTCTGGCTTCTAACCACATAAATCTTTAAATCCACTCTTTTTTTTTTTTTTAAATGGAGATAAGACCTCCCTAATATATAGCCCTGGGTGTCCTGGAATTGCTATACCATACACAGGTAAAGATAACATTTTAAAATCTCATTCTGTTCTGTTCTTACTTCAGCTTCTGATTTATGTCATGAAGTTAAAGAAAAATCTCCCTCTACCTTACTCTTAAAAGGATATACAATAATAGAGAATAGTGTTATTCCCGTGATAACTCAATCACACCAGCAAAAAGCACTCCTCACTTTTTTGACCATATAAAGCAACATCCAAACATTCTAAGAACTAGGTATGGGGGAAGTATGAATCTCAATCTACTATCACATGCATTCAGAAATAAAACAAAACAACAAAACCTTTCACTTTCCTTAGAAGTCTTTTCAAAGTTATCCACTGCAAAATAAGCAATAATTTATACTTAAGTATGTGCATCTTTTAGGCTTTTAAACATGGGATTTTCAACCCATCACACAGTAATAAACTCACATGGGTAAAAAGTAATCTGTCACCGGGCGATGATGGCGCACGCCTTTAATCCCAGCACTTGGGGGGCAGAGGCAGGCGGATTTCTGAGTTCGAGGCCAGCCTGGTCTACAGAGTTCCAGGACAGCTAGGGCTACACAGAGAAACCCTGTCTCTAAAAACTAGGGGGGGAAAAAAAAAAAAAAAAAAAAAAAAGAAGTAATCTGTCTCAGTATTAAAAATACCTGTCAACATGTACTTTGCACTGATTTCAAACCTTGAAGAACACCCACCTACTCAAAATTCATTATCCTAGTGACTCCTAGCTGCAGTGATCCAGAGATGGCTCAGATCAATCTCTACACTACATGCATAGGCAGATGCTGTGCTTCTTCCTGGTAACCAGTCAGAATACATCCATCCTCCACAGCAACATCTAAACTCTGCTGGGAGCATGCCTGTAACACTGCACCTAGAAGTTCGAGTCCAGGCTGGGATACAGAACTAAGATCTATCTCAGAAAGAAAAAAACTACAACATAAAATCTTGATTCCTTAGCACAATACCTTACATCTTATAGGCACAGCTATAAAAACCTGGAGAAAACATCAAAAAATCCTACTTTTAAAAAGTAAATTGGGCTAGAGACAATGCTTAGTGTGGCTGCCCAGCACTAGAGTTGGAGTCCACTCTCTATCAGCACGTGAGAGTGGATCCTGGTGGTATGCATTCATCCCAAACTTGTGAGCTGAGACTGAGGGTGGAGGCAGGCAGATCCCAAGAGCTTTATCCAGCCAGTCTGCCAAAATGATTAAGCTCCAGGTTCTTAAAACTCTACCTCAAACAAACAAAACACAAAAAACTGAGTGACTGAGGAAAGCATGCAGCACAACCTCTGGTCTCCACCAGTGCATGCACACTCCAACACACACAGAGGAAACTAAACGTCCGCATTAATAACTTAAAACTATTTAAGACAGGTGGTTGTCAATTCAAGGTCAAAAACTAGGAGTGTACCAATGAAGCCAGCTCACATTTGGATTTGTGATTTTGCAATCAAATATGTATGTTAGTTATTTGTTTTTTTAATAGAAAAACCCATGACAAAGCAATGTGTAGACTAAAGTTAATAATGGCTTTCACAAATTCCACCTGACTAAATCTAAAATATCCCTTTTTACTCCACACTGAACTCCATATTTAACTGTTACCATGGGGGTGCCTACTATAAAGTTAACCACAAGGATGACTTAAATGTACTTTCCTTGCTAACCATCTCCACATAGCCGTAAAAATGAAATGCTTTACTTATCAAAAAAAAAGTACAGGCTGGAGAAAAGGTGAAGTCACACTTGGAAACGCCACTAAAGCAGCGCGTTGGCGCATCTGCCTTAAAAGATGTGAACATGCTTTTTGTGACCTAACGTCCAATTATAACAGATTCTATCTGGCTACTTTGTACATTATGTATTTCCTGTTTAGAAAAGTTGTCTGACTGAAGGAAGGACAGACAATCCAGACTGATATGGCTATCTCCTGAGAGGCTCTGACAGCACCTGACTAATACAGAAGTAGAGGCTCACAACCATCCATTGGACTGAGCACAGGGCCCCCAGTGAAGGAGTTAGAGAAAGGACCCAAGGAGCTGAAGGGTTTGCAGCCCCTTAGGACGAACAACAATATGAACTAACCAGTACCCTCAGAGCTCCCAGGGATCAAACCACCAACCAAAGAGTACACATGGTGGGACTGATTGGCTGGCAGCATGTGTATAGTAGAGGATGGCCAAGTCAACGGGAGGAGAGGCCCTTGGCCCTGTGAAGGTTCTATGCCCCAGTGTAGGGGAATGCCAGGGCCAGTAAGCAGGAGAGGGTGGGGGTGTCGAGCAGGGGGAAGGGGGGAAGGAACAAGGGTTTGTTCTTGGTTTTTTTGGAGGAGAAACTGGGAAAGGAGAAATCATATGACATGTAAATAAAGAAAATATCTAATAAAAAAAAAGAAAAACTGAAAAACAAACAAACCTCATTTGACTGGATATCTTTCACTCTTAAGAGAAAGTACTGTGCGCAAATGCAGTTTCACATGAGTAAATTTTACAAAATACATTTCTGGAAGCAGAATTTAACGTTTGTGGTATTTAAGCATTTTCTGAACCTTGCATAATACCATCTAAATCCGAAGGACCACCATGTAAGGGCTTCCATTACTCTATATCTTAGTCAGCACAGAGTATTTCCTAAAGAATAAAAAGCTCCTAATTTAGCCAAGTGGTGGGTAATAGCACATGCCTTTATTCCCAGCATTCTGGAAGCAGAGGCCAGGGAATCTCTGAGTACAAAGTCAGATGTTAAGATCTATTTTCTAGAAATTTCAATAGTTAATTTATCATGCCATATGTAAGTAATTATGTGAATGTTTCTGTATTTTCAGGAAGCTGGTCTTTTCAACTTTCAAAATTGGTTACCCTTTCAGAACTGTAAGTACCAGGCCCACTGCCTCCTCAAAGGGTTGTCTTTCCTGGCCTGCCTCGTGTTCTCAGACACACCCTTCTTGGAAGGCATCAGGCTGGCTAAGCCACCACCTGTCTGTAACTATTCTCAGAGACTCCACATGCTATTCCCTAGCTTACCTCAATGCCTTGACTATTTTACTTCTTAACCTTCTTATGTGCCTTCTATTCAAGGCCTAACTCAGAAAAGGTATCTTTTGGGAGGCTTCTGGACACCACTCCATGACGACTAGGTCAATTATATCCTAGTATCCATACCATTTAAACATTCTTGTATTGTTAACTTTTCTTACAATCAGCTGTCTCCTCGATAAATATGTTAAGCGATTTACAAGAACATAATTCCTTACCATCTTTCCAAGCAACTTTTGTCAACATAGATTTTAGTGAATGGTTACCTCCTCAGCTAGAATGTTTCCTCCTTTTTGTTTTCTACAATGTATACACAAGCATACTCATTACAAATTCCAGCAGGTACAGCTGCTTTTTCAGCCAGGCAAGTACCATAGCTGACGTAGCTGGGAAAATTCTGTGTGTCTGCAATGACCTACTGCTTCTCCTTCCCTTTCTCAAGTCCTTAATTTGATAGTTTCAGTGCCTTGGATCAGACATTCCAGTAAACACAAAGAGCAGCACTCAAACCACAAAGCATGCACAGGGACTACATTCAAAGAGCTTTAAATTGCATCTGCCCTCATCTTCATATACAATTCATCTTCGACTCTCTCATGAAAGACATTCCACTGTAATTTTCAGTGCTTTAAAACATTTTAAAACATTTCCTGGAGGAGATATACTACTGAAAATGTTATAATTCTCTCCAAAACTCAACCTCAAGTAACCCTCAGAACCTCTTCAAGTTCGTCTAATGACTCAGCACAAATCCACTCAACCTGGAAGACCGCCTCCCAAATGCACAGCACTCACCAGTTTGGCCTGTGCTTCTGCGATTTTCCGGTTATTTTCTTCTAATATCCGCTCCAGTTCCTCACGCTTTGCTCTCTCTTCCTCCTAAAGGGGAGGACATGTTACGATGTTAGAAAAATAAAGTGTTTACCTCTACAGCAAATATTTACTAATCTTCCTCTCAACTCTGTTGATCTGACTTAACAGGGTAGCTTTACAGCTACCTTTCTGTCTGACAAATGATAAACTGTGCAGCCACTAAAAAATTGGTTTCTAACACTAGATTTAAATCACCCTCCCAGTCCAAAACAGCAACCGACTAAACCCTCCCTAGTAGTCTCCGGGCAATTATTACTAATACTTTAATATCACACAAATCAACAAGGACAACTACAAAACTGGATAGTATTTACCAAATTAAAAATATATATAAAATATAAATAAAGTGAATATTTGTCTCACCAATTATGGATACCTACGTATTCTTTACCTATACTCCTTTAATCAGCATTAAAAGTTGAGTATTTACTGTCTTGTCCAGTGTCCTGCAGAGTGTGCTCCTCGGCTGCCATACGCGCCAGCTTCCTCTTTAAAATGATTTGTACTGTTAGCTTGGCAATACCTGCATCAGCAGCTCAACCATTTATAAAGAAACAACATACAAGGAAGGCTGAGCTGAGGAATGCAGATGTTTATGGTAAGAAGGAACAAAAAATGTAATTCATCATTCCTAAGGCAAACAATTAATAAGAAAAATACATTTACTGTTAGTGAAAAATACAAATGGTAATCCATACTAAGGACTGCTTCCATGGGGCATGGACTTAACATCAGATGTTGACAATCACTAAAGGCAGCTTATATTGTTCATCTACAATCTGCACTGAAATTCAGGAATCCGGGGGATGCACAGTCAGGAAATAAAATTCTGTCATTTTTTTTTTCTTGGAGAATTTAATGAAGTTTTATAATGCAAACTATATGAAGATTGCTTGATGGTTTGGGCAGTGTTCAGATCACAGCAGACATACTCAAATGATTTTAGTATTTGGAAAGACTGTCAGGATTGTGTCCGTGTTAAAAAAAAAATGTTAATATGAAACAAAAAGCAAATGAAGAGAAAAAAATCTTGCTATGATTAATAACTCGCTACAAGATAGCACAATTACTCCAAAAATATTTCCATTATTAAGGGCATTGATACAAATAAAAATACCATACACTGAATTTTAGTCTGTGAAACCAACTACAGACAGGTCTATGTAGTTAAGACAGGACAAGGGAAATGCACTGTACAAGCAAAGCTTACTAGAAAGCAGAGATTTAACACAATGTCAACTTGTCCACAGTAACGCCAGGATGAAAAATGACAGTAAGTCATGTGTTTAAGCCGAATATTTACAAATTTATGTTCAAGAAAACATTAACTACAGATTCCCTGTGTCACACAAATGGGATCTGTGTGTTTATTAACAAACTGTGAATGGACACTCAGGGCTGGGAAGCGATTAGCCCTGAGTGCTTCTGTGACTTTCGCCACACTTTACGATCCTGGAGTAATCAGTGCAAACAAGCCATAAAGCTTCAGTAGCAAATTACTGTCTCACAGAAAGACATTTTCAACTTCTGCTCCAGCTGCTGATAAAACAAATCATGTGTTTAGCTTGACTCCAGACAAGGACAACCTGTTCCTTCAAAACTCTCTAGAGAAAAAAAGGAGTTGTTAGTAGGTACTTCAAAAATAAAAAAATAAAAAAAATAAAAAAGATGAACAATCTGGACATTTTTCCTTAAAAGATTCCTTGAAACACATTAGGAGAATGGAGGGCCTTATAATCAGAATGCTAGAATTAGTCCACTGTGTTGAAAGGATTGAGGGAGGGGATGAAGAGTAACAGAAGGAAAAAAAAGAATAGTAAGAAAACCTATGTTTCAAAAGCAGGTGCTGTCACTCATGTCAGGCCCTGCTCTCTGTAATCTGACTGAAGGCAAAAGCCTCTCACAGTCTAGGTAGCAGAGTGATAACAGAGAAGAAAATGCAACCGCGGGTGGATCTTTAGCCTTTTCCCTTTACCACTCCCTGGTTCCCCCTACCCTCCCAAAAGAAGAATGTAGTCCTGCAGCCATGGCAAAAGTTTCAAACACTTCTCAAATACGTAAGCCAGTTCCATTGGATCAAAAATATCCTTGAATAAGTTTTAAGAAAGTAACTTTAAAGTACCAGTCAGCACTTCTGGCTAAAAAATTATCTTTCGAAGCCATGTAAGTTTAGATGAGAAAGGAATTAGATAGTCGCATTCCATCTCGTTCTGGACTGAGCAGGAGGCACACCTGACACTGAAAGTTTTGCCATGGACTGTCTCTACTTTCCAAACGACCGAGCGTTACCTCTCTAGCTTTTTGTGCTGCAAGCTCAGCTTGTCTCTGTCGCTCGAGTTCTTCGAGCAACTGCTTTTCCATGATGCGTTTGGCTTCTTCAACCCTTCGGAGAACTTCTCGCTCAATTTCATCCTTCCTTTTCTCCAATTCTTCTTCTACCCTTTTTGCTACCAATTCTTCCACTCTTCGTGCAGTTTCTTCCTCAATGAGTTTTTCTTCTATTTCCTGCTGCCGACTAGCAAATAAAAGTAGAAAAGACAATTTAATATTTTAAAGAACCTAAGAATGAGAAAACTAGGTTTAAGCCCACCAACCGAGTTTCATTTCTTATATCCTTAATAATTATATAGCTTATTTTCACATCACATTAAAAAAAAAAACTGCAACCAGGATAAGTAATACAGAAATTCAAATGATGATAAAAATCTTGGGGGGGGGGGTGTTTCACACATTCTAAATCTAGAAAAGCTAGTTAGCATAAAAAAAAATCCAAGAGTCTAAATCATTAGATTTATTTAGAAGTGGTAAATCTGAGACAGCAATCTGTCTCTGCTCAAGCTCATGATGCACACAAGTCACTCTAGCCAAGGTTGAGCTGCAGAGAGATGCGCTCACTTCCCTGCTCCTTGCATAAAGTCTCTCCTTACAGAGAGACTACCCAGTTAACAGCTGTGGCCTTTACTCTGGGTTCTGAACTTCTAATCCTGTTGTGCCTTTTCCTCCTTGGATATTTTATTTTAAAGTTGTTCTAGAGACCAGAATAGAAAAGTAAAAATCTATTGTAATATCAAAGCTAAATAAAATATATTACTATTCTCATTATTTTAATTCCACTGACTGTGCTGACTGACTGAAAATAAAATTTTCTCTAAAAACATCTATCAAAGGACTATCATGGAAAAATTGCACATTTTGATAGTCACTGGTTCCATACATCTATTTTGAGGTTGGCAGGAGGAAAAACCTGAAATGATCTTCTAATTTTATTTAGTTAGATGTTAAATGATAGTATTTGATAGACTGAAAGCATGTTAATACTACACTGATCTTTTAAATATAGCTACTAGAAAGTATTAAGATACACATTTTGATCACATTGTTTCTACCTAGCAGTGGCAGTATTATGTGCAGAACAAACAAATTCAGAGGTTCTCCGTGCATCTAAAACCAAGAGGCCGATTTATTAATACTTTTCCCCAAATTATCAAATTAACAAAAAATAACTTACAACTTTTATCTGTAGAATCTATTTGATACATTTCATCTCAATTCCTACCCAAGGGCTTAACCCACCACTCAGTTCCTACACTTAACCCTCTCTAGGAGACAGAAGGCAGGATAAGGTACTAGTTATTTCCAATGCCATGAGGACTTACCTGTACCTTTACTATTTCCTTCCCAACTACAATTTTCCAACAGTGTATGAAAACCAAAGGCTTAATACATCCCTCCTTTTTAACTTCTTATCAAATAAGTAGAATAAGCCCTTTGTCAAGCCACTTGGTAAGAAACAGCAGCTATTCTCTAAAATGATAAACTACCCACAAGAAACAAAGACAATAAAGAGATATCTCAATTCAATGGTAATCATATATAGAATGGGTTTCCTGTCTACTGAAAGGGAAAAAGAAAGATGAAATAAGCTAGCAACTTTAGACTGTATTTTGGGCTACACAAGGAGAGTAACAAAGATTACTGTGTACAAGCAAACTTTTCAGTTACTTCTATAAAATCAGTTAAATGTAGTTAAGTCAGTTAAATCCTAGGGAACTCAGCTTTCTATCTTCAAAAACTCAACTCCTGGTTATCAGGGTGAGGTGGAGCAGAGTGCTAAGTACAAAGGGAATAGGAATAGGGGCTTCCATCAAGACTCAGGTGACAGAGACAGGCTAGAGGGAGGGAGGGAGGCAAATAAAGGCCCAAGGAGAACGCATCAGCAGGACTCAAAACTCTCACTCACTTTAACAGGAACTTGGTAAAAGTGCAAAAGACCCTTTTTTTGGGTCAGGCATAGTTAACATCCATATTATTTTATCAAGCCAAACCCCTTCAACTTTTCACTTGCAGCAAGAGCCAAAGCAGCTTTACCTGTCAGCTCTGGCAGTCTTCATTCCCAGTGATCACATCAACCAGAGGGCAGGTGACAGGTAATGAGTTGCTGAACTAAGGTGTCAAGTCTATCTAACAGTAGCTCAGAGGTTTTATAGTCAAAAGCAGTGCAGGATGAGAACTGGCTGCCCTCTTTTTGAACAGGGCTTCTGGTCTCCCTTTGTTCCAGGGGGAACTGTAAGGCACCCCAGCAGGCCTCCAATATCACCCTAAATGAGGAGTGGGCAAGGTCAGGGCTTCTCAGCACTGCTACAAGTCTCACAGAACATAATTTTGGTTGTTATTCTCAATAAGAGTAAAAAAGGTATCTTCAGGATCCAGAGATAAATATTGAATCTGTTTCTAGAGCCTGTGGCAAATAAAAAAGTTAAAGTCCATATTATCTTATTCCCTTTCTAGATAAAATTCAGAAAACCAACAGGCACATAGACAACCAATTTAAGTACCAGTATATCTTCCAAGTGATGCCAGTGTATCAACCAGTGATGTCAAAGTTAACAGGAAACCACCACTAACACCACCATTAGGCCAACCCTTCCATTAACCCAACAAACTTTCCTCAAAAGGGAGCCAAAGCAATTCTGGTCGTGATCTTACAGAAAGACTCACACAGATTCTCTTAAGTCTTTCCTCAAAAGCTGCTGCTCTCAGTGCCAGAATGCTCTGCTCACCAGTTCCTTGGGAAGGGGGAGGACAGGTTGCTCAATCTTGTCTTTCTCTAATCTTTGTCTCAACTCATCTGTGGAGCTCAGTGCTTTGCTAAGAATCTCCTAGGACAAGTTATTGAATCAAGATCAAGGTTTTATCAAGTGGCATCAGGTCCTCATTTTTCTCACGTATTTCAAAGATGGTAACTGATTAAATAAACCAAACTAGGGGTGGCACAGTTCTTTGGTAATGTTAAGTGAGGGCATGGCTTACTATGCAGAACTGATGCTGTATTTTAAAACATCCTTAAAACAAGGAAACTCAGTTCTTGGCACCTCTAGGAATTGCTTAGTAATTACTAGTAAACACTAATTACTTCATACCTAACAAGGTACTAAACACTGGGCCACTAAAGTTTTTATGTAGCATGCCATTATTTAAAGCTCCTGTTTCTGAGGTAAGTTATAGTCACTTCAATGAACAAGATGAATGTTATGGTGACATAATGAACCTTAACAGACCCCAAAGCTAATGGGCTTAAATCTTTTGCTACCCAGCAGTTTCTCCAGGACAAAGGTGAGGCAAGGATGGGAAGAGAACCAGTACCAAACAAAGTGACTGAAAGATCTTTGTGCTTGTGCCTGGGATACTCTTGGGCTCCTGATGTGTAATTCAGATAACATTAAGAACTCAACTCAGATGTCACAGGCTGGAGGAAGTTATTAGGCCAATGGTGTGATTTGCTACAGGCTGTTCACTATCTATTTTTTTCAGCAGTTAGTACAACTTAAAAGACTATGTAAGGAATGTTAATATTGGTATAAGGCATGGATGAGGGATCACGGTACTTGGCTGAGACCCAAGGGCAAGAGGAAGATCTGATTCAATTTTGAGCCATATGAATTAGCTCCTCAAAAATGTGAATAAATGTAAAGGCCTACCTTTTAATTATGTTACTGAATTATTTATTTTAATGAACTAAGATTATAATTACTGGATTCCTTCTTGAATTCTTCAGCAGGCTGTGCCTGGAAGCATGGTCAGTTATAACACTGACTGACTCACAGGACAAGCACTAAGTACTTGATAGCACCTCCAATCTTCACAATAAAATGGGACTCCATTTCACAGATAAACTCAGATGGTTTATTTAAGGCCTTGGGATTGTACTAGTCTCCAATTATCAAGACATTTAACTTTGTCTTCATCGAACCCCAGACTCCATGAAAACATCCCAGGCACTCATAGATTTTTCTTAGTGTCACTTGTTCCTTTAAATATATATTCCCTGAGGTTTTCTTCAATCCTTGGAACCAACTGCTTGGTTCTTCTCTCTTTACATAATCCCCATGGCATTCTATTCTATCTCTTCCCCAGGTTTTATCAACACAAGTAAAGCCCTGTCACCACCTTAGTTAGCTCAGCTCTTTCTTATATACAGAACCAGAACCTAGGTGTGCCAAGGGCAGACTCCTGCTTTTCCCTCTCAACTACACTGCTTGGCAGTCTGGTTTCATTTAAGGCAACAGAAGGCAAAGAACAGTAAGTTGCAGTAGTAACACTATAAACATGACCGCTAGGCCCAATGCTTTGTCTGTAACCCACACTCAACTGTATGGACCCTAAGTGCTTTTTCAGTCAGTTCCTTTTCCATCCTAACAACTGCTCTCTACTTACCTTCCTTCCATTCTGTTCTCAGGGATTCAGGAAGACAGCTTACTCCTTTGGTCCACATATACCTTCCAGGCCTGACAGCCTCACCATCCATCTCCTACCCTCCACTCCCCACTGAATTTACTACTATATTATTACCTGTCATCTGTCTGAGCTAGATCATAATGTCAGAGAGGCATATCAATCATCTTTCTATCAACTGCACTTACCTTGCTCCTGGCACTTATTAAAGGCACAGGAAATACTAGCAACTAGCTGAACAAACAAGCCAACAAGCATCTGTAAGCAGACAAACTGCTTTCCCTCACTCCCAAGGCACCATCTCCACTGTCTTTTGAGTGTACTCTCTGTAAGACATTAGACCACACGGAGTAGTGTCTAATGGATACACAGAATTTAGTATTAACACCGGCTGCCAGCCCTGTCCCCTCTCAATGCTGATGGCATGGTTGAACACAGCTCTACGTCCCATCATTTCATCCTGTGCTGTCCATGTGCAGCGTGATGATCCTAATTAGCACATCTAGTTTCCTTTGTTTTCACACGGAGAATTGTCTCAACTGTCACACACAACTTTTACTATGTTCTACTAGGCTACAGGCTTGTTCCAGACCCTAACAGGACTATGTGGCCAAGGTGTACTGAGAAACAATCTGGTAACAGTACAAGCCAAGACTCCAGTTCCACCTATAGTATTAGCTGTGTTCAATCCCTTACCTTTCTCCTAAGGACTTCTGGAAAATCTGTCTACCACAAAATCTGCCTTCTATTTTTTTTTTTTTTTGCAGAACACAGAAACAAGTCATATACACAAACTACCTAGTTCCTGCTTCATAATCACTTATTCAAGTCTTCAGTTAAGAACTCCGGAAACGATGGCTGGCTTAACTGGGAACACATATGCTTAATATTATTGCTCCACGTGGCTGGGGGGAGGGGGGGTGGAATGACCACATCTAAAAGAAAAAAGCACTTTACAACGTACAAGTCCACTCTGGTTGGTTCACCAACACCTACTTTTACTTCGAAAAGAGTCCTCACTCAAAACCACGTGATCTTAGCCCAAATTTCAAGTTAAGTCTCCTGACGGGAAACTGGCTTGGCCCTAAGTGAAAATCCGGTTAAGAGTACTCCGAAACGAGAAGCATCTGGGCGGGCGACAGCAGGATCAAGCACGCTCACTAGAGGGGCTGAGGCCCAGACAAAAAGCAGAGGGGACGAAGGCGCCCCGGGTGACCGCTGGAAGTCTGTGCATCTTTGTACGACCGTCTACAAGGAGGTTCAGAAAGGGCCCGCACGCTGAAGCTGGGCGCGCACCGGGGGCAGACCCAACGCCCCAGGCCCGGAGATTCGCGGTCCCTCCAACCTCCCGCCTCGCGCCCGCAGCTCCGACTTCCGGGCCGGCGCTCCCGCCCCACCGGCCCCCAAGCGCGCCCCCGCGCCTCCAGTCGCGCGCCCCTCACATTTTTCGCTGTCGCTCGAACTCCGCCTTCTTCTCCTCCTCCTCCCGTTTCTGCTTCTCGTCCAGGCTGCTGCGCTTGCTCACCGTGCGCCCGAAGATGTCGATGCGGTCGGGCGGGGACGAGGCGCGCTCCCGCTCGCGCCGGGATGCCGCCGCGTTGGTGGAGCGCGAGCGGGAGCGCGACTCCCGCCGCCGGTTCCGTTTGCTCTCCCGGGACTTGGAGCGCTTCCGCACCCGCTCCTTGTCCCGCGAGCGCGAGCGCGAGCGGCTGCGCTTCTTGTTGTGCTTGGAGCTCTTGGTGTGCTTAGAGCGGGACGAGCTCCGGCTCCGCGACCGGCCCATCCTCGCGCCGCGCGGCGCCCGCCGCCTGTCGCCCGCTGCCCGCCGCAGGCCGCCCCTCGCCGCTGGGAAGCGCGGCCCCCCGCCCGCGGACCCTCCGCCTCGCCCCAAGCGCACCCGCCACGCACACGGCCGCCTCCGCCGCGAAGGCCTAGCAGGCCTGGCCCGGAGTCCCTAAGATGGCAGCTGTGGCAGCACCGGCCGCCCTTCCCACAATGCCCCGCGCAGAGCGTGCCGGCACGAGCCCCGCCCCCTGACGACGTCGCCTAGGCGGGCCGGCGATTGCGGCCGAGCGCACTCGGCTCTTTCCGCCACTGCGCGGAAACTAAAGGGAAGAGTCCTGGCCAGCCTTCAGGTCTTTCACTACTACCTCAACAAGACCCACAAAACCTTAGGAGCTAGAAAATATTTATGATGAGCCTTGGCTGAAAGGCAGAATACGGCCTGAGTAATTGGGAAAGTCCTGTTGTTTCCTTAGCCAGCATTGAGAAGAATGTATCAATTGTGAGCCGGATGTGGTGGTACAAGCCCATAATCCTAGCCCTTAGAAGATGGAGACAGAAGAATCAGTTGTTCAAGGTCACCTTGGCTATGTAGTAAGTTGGAGGCCAACTGGGATACATACATACATACATACATACATACATACATACATACCAACCAACCAATCACTGAATTAGAACAATTCCCAGAGGAGTCCCAAGTTATCTTAGGAATGTATATGTTAGAGCCAGTTAAATGCTCTTAATAAAGTTTTATTTAAAAGGTTGCATCATTGTAGATTTTTCAAGAAATTCAAGGCCAGCCTGGGCTACATAATGCTGTTTTCTTAGCTAGCTCTCTTTAAAGACATTGAAAAGAAAAATGGGTAATGACCTACCTCATTGAGTCTTTTAGCTTTTGAGCTGCTATAACAAAATACTGATAACTCATTATTTTATACCCAAGAGAAAGTTGTTTCCTACAGTTCTGGGGGGCTGAGAACTCAATTAAGTAGTGGGTCTGTTTGTGCTAAGG
The DNA here is from genome assembly GCA_019843815.1 of Montemys delectorum. Classification (NCBI taxonomy): domain Eukaryota; kingdom Metazoa; phylum Chordata; class Mammalia; order Rodentia; family Muridae; genus Montemys; species Montemys delectorum. The sequence goes on from JADRCD010222652.1 coordinate 45,657, forward strand.
GTTCTGTCTGAGCTTCCAGCAGGAGACCTTAGGAGGGGAGAAAGAATGCATAAGAGAAGGGTTCCCTTTTAAACATCTTAAGAACACTAGGCCAAAAACACCCAACCAAACAAAAACCACACAACAAAAACCCACTAGTCCCATTTTTTAAACCAAAGCCCCAGGGCTTACTCTCTTCGACAAAGAGCCCCACCTTTTAATGCTGAAACATTGCATATTAGGTCCAATTCATGAACTTTAGAGGAGCTTCTGGAGGTTCCAATGCAGTGTGGATTCCACTCTGGCTCTTTGTGTGAGTGTGAGTGTGAGTGTGTGTGTGTGTGTGTGTGTGTGTGTGTGTATAGTTTTTTGAGACAGAGTTTCTCTCTGCAGCCCTGGATAGCTCTATGGCTGGAACTAGCTCTGTAAACCAGTCTGGCTGAGAATTCAGAGATCTGCTTGCCTCTGCCTCCCAAATGCTGGGATTAAAGGTGTGGACCATCACCACTCTAGCCTCTTTTTTTCTTTTTATGTGTGTTTGTGGTGGGGGGGATACAACGCAAGGTCTTGAGCAAGTGCCCTGCCTCTGTACCACCATCTTTTGAGAATTGAATGTAGTTTTCCTCCATGTTCCAGTGCACTCTCGACTTCATGACATCTGCAGACATTCTGTCCTGTGTTTCAAGCTGGACAGAGGTTTGAGGGTAACACCTCCATCAGACTTTCAGTACCTTAGCAGGCTGTCAGTCACTTTAGCAATATTCTGTCTTGCTAAGAATTGCCCCTTGAGAGAGGCATAGCCTCCTCATCTGCCTTTCAGCAGTGAACCCATGTCAGGCCAGGCACCTGGAACACGGAGAGCATTTGGCTAGCATCATAAATCAGTAACCAACAACCTTGTCTGGCCTCCACAGCAACATAAAACAACTTTCTAGAGAATTTAAAATGACAGAATTTTGCCCACCTTCAACCCAGAGTGAGCCACTTTCATCACAGCTCTGGTCATCAAACCTGGAGAGCTCTAATTTCCAAAAACTACCTTTTGGTTCAATCTAAAACTGTTCTTTTATGAACAATGCAAGCAGCTTTTCCCCCTAAAGATAAAAGACCAGATATCTAATTCTTCATCTGAAACTAAGGCTGGGAGGTCCAATACCGTCCAAGGTTAGCTATAAGTGTATTCAAAGCTCTCCTGGGGCTGCAGGAAGAAACTAATGGAGAGTCTTTCACTAAGGAAAAGGGTCTCCTGTGTGCAGAAAGCACACGCAGGCATGAGATGCAGGAATCTGGGACCATCCCTTTCAAATGGCAGAGAAAAGAGGCCAGCAAAAGCTGTTGATAGTACCAGGTTGAAAGGCATGTGACTTCTTCTCAGAATCACAGGATTACAGGACAGTGACATGGGCTGATCTCTGAGAACTGGACAAGTAACCAGTCCAAAGTCAAGACCAAATCTAAAGCAAAAGAAAACATAAACTTGACAAGAGAGGACTTCTGTTTGCTTGTTTAATGGATTATTTTCAGCAGCTTCCTGGGAATAGAGTCGGTGTACAGGGAAAGACACAGAGAAGCCCTGGCCAGGTCGTCTGCACCAATTAGGTTAGGGAGTTATTAGAGTTAGGGAAAAGGTGGTCCTTCCCAAGACAGTATTTCCCAAAGCCCTGGGCGCTGAGAAGGAGAGCTGGGATAGCAAATACGAGAAGGTTTGAGTAGGAGGCTGGCCAGGGCTACAGACACTAGGAAGAGAGGTGAACTTAACTAAAAGGTAGGTCGGAGAGCAAACACATTCTCGCTCCTCCCTGCAGACAAAAGAAGTCAGCTCATGGATGAGGCAAGGAAAAGACCATACAGGGCCTGTGTGTGTTGCCTCATCGCAGAACGCAAGAGTGCTTCAGAGAACCTTATTTGAAGCTCATAAGGAAGAGGCTGTCTTTCTAAGAAAGCCGTATCCTGAACACAAAAGGTAAGACATTTCTTGACCCTTGCCTGTGGTTCGGGGGCACCCAGCTTGCGTATAAGTCCACTCTGCCATCAGGGAGGCACTCGAGAAGGACAGCTCAATAGCGTTCATTTCTCCCCTTCTCCAGCCCTCTCTATAGAGAGACTTTCCTTCCCCCTGGAGACCTGCTTTCACAATTCCTTGCAGAGTCACTTCCTTAGTAACTTTCTCCTTTGTTGGTTTACTAAGGGAGACTTGATTTCTCCAAGGCATTTGGACAGTCATCTTGCTGGATGCAAAATTCTAGATTAGGGAGTTTTTTTCATTTCAAAACTTTGAATGTTTCCTTCCACCTTTCTTGGTGTCTGGCTGTTGACTGATCAGCAGTCCCGTGTTGCCTTTTCTTCTTGCTCAGTGGGCAAAGTGTCCCCACTCTCAGGTCCTCCAACAGTGTCTCTTTTTGTTATTCTGCAGTTTAGAATATGCCCACTAATTTATGTTAGACGAATGCTTCCCATGTGCCAGGCAGTAGGTCTGATAGGGATTTCCCAGTGAAGAACAGACACAGGGGCTGTCCCTATTTCAAGTTCTCAGCCAGAGAGGGGAATATTACTGAGGTGATTGACAGCCAGCTGTGGTTCTAGGAACTTTGATGTGAATACCACCCTCATATCTCATATTTCTGGTTTTTTTTTTAAATTTTTACTCTTCTTTTTAAGACAAAGTCTCACTCTGTAGCCCAGTCAGACCTTGAACTCCCGGAGATCCACCTGCCTCTCTCCTTAGAATCGGGATTTAAGGTGTGTGTTCTCACACCATTCTGACTAGCTTGAACTAGCCTTCTTTCTTGTTCCTCCTGCATCTTTTTTTTTTTTTTTTTTAATTCTAAAGTTTCTTGTGAGGTTTTTCTTAGCAGCTTCTCTTCTCTGCTTTTGAGGCCCCGTCTGTCTGTCTGTCTGTCTGCCTGTCTGCTCACCTTTTTCTTTTTTTCAGAGTCATGCACATATGAATCATAGGTACTTGAAATTCTCAAACTGGAAACTCTAAAGTCTCTGCTCTAGCAAGCCTGATTCTGAGCCTTGCTTTGTCTCTTTAGATGTTTTCTTCTTGTCCTATCACATGCCACGTAATTCCTTGTTGGAAGACAGAGTGATACAAGCTGACAAGCTTAGTCTTTGACATAGTGTGTCATGCTTAGCAAGGAGCTGTCAGGCTGTGTTTAAAGCTGGCTGTACCTGGTGGCCAGCAGTTGCAATGTCCCTTAGAAGGGATGGAGGCACAATACCACCCTGCCCACAGCAGGCTGAGGGGTCCTATTGATCCTTTAGAAAACTCAACTAGGGCCAAATCAGGACTCATAGCTTTTGTGCAGCAAAGAGTTTAAGAATGAGCCAGTGGAGAGTAAAGATGGGTTTTTACAATTAAAAATAGAAAGACCAGTGCTTAGGAATAAAGCAAATTTCAGAGCTTAGATTCGGGCTTCTCAAAGAAGAGTTGCTTAAAGACATATTAAGTTTACTGATTACACATTAAAGTTTACTTAAAAACTCCTCCTTCCATAGCTCCTGGCCCTGGCATGTCTTTACCTGTAGTCCCATTATTTCGCAGAAGCTCACTGAGCAGATGTGTAAGTGTGTGCTATCGTCAGGTCTCCTTGCACCCCTGGACTGCGTCCTTCACAAGTGTTTTTCAGGCTGAGACAGCCATGAGAGAACTTTTCTTCTGTCTTTACAATGAGAAATGGTAGGAGTCCCAGAAGGAACAAACAAGCAAATGTGTTCCCCACCAACAGGGCCCCCAGGAGTTTTTAACTCAACTTAGTCTGTACCTAACCTCCAGCAGCTCATCAAAGTCTCCCAACCTATCACTGTCTTCTGCCTCATATAAAGTAATCTGTATTCTCTGCCTAATTCCTCCAACATCCATGGCTTCAGCTATCTCAAGACCCACCGTAGTCTAAGCACATTCTACAGAAAATTCAGAAGCAAATGGTTCTCAAGTTTTGACCAGCACAGTGCTTTGAGTAGCAGGATGAGGTCTTCCGCTTTACCCTACCAGGGATGCAAATCGTTCTTTTGTTCAAGGTATCCACACAGTCTAAGCTGGCTATTCATTAACTACTTAGTAGCCATCTCAGTAAAACCCTCTAAAGTTTGTGCTATGTATAGGAAAGCACATTATGTATAGGAGTGTTGTAGTGTGGTTTGATAAATCAGTTGGAGCATTTGCCGTGAGTCCTTGTAAATATGAAGTGGCTGTTATATTGAAGGGTCTCTTCCATTTTCAAGGTGTTAGTTCATCCGGTCACCGCAGTCCTGTGATAGAGCTAAGAAAAATCATTGATTTTCCATTTCTTCAGCTTGTTCTTATTGTATTGAGGAGAGACGTTCTAAGGTCTGCATAAGTTGTGTTGTTTGTGTTACATTTAAACAAACGAGGACATACCCTTCCCTCCCTGAAAGGTTGCTTTTGGTCATGGTGTCCCTTCACAGCAGTAGTCACCCTAACTAGGACTGTAAGCTACTCATTATTATAGCAAGTACTTGAGATAATCAATTTATAGAGAAAACGCTTATGTTAGAGGTTGCAGTCATGATTCATTAACCTGTTTGCTCCGGTAAGATGGGATTGACACACATATCAATGCAGGGCACATGATGGAAAAACAACAACATAGGACCATGACATGAGGATGAAGAAGAATGGAATCTCCACCACCCAAGGGCACACCCCCGTGGTCTTAAGGCTTCTCCTAGTCCCCCTCACCTAACACTTCCACCATGTTTCAGGTGCATCAATCTGGGGAGCAAGCCATCATCAGAAGGGCCCTTAGAGGACATTCTACATCTACACCATGAGGCAGAGGTGTGGCATTAAGATAGGACATACTGAAAGTGGGTCAGCCACGTTGGTCTTTAGATCAGAGAAACACTTTACTTACTTTTATTTAAAAAGAGACACTTCAAAATATTCACATTTTTATACATAATGTCTCTTGTCATATTTGTATTTTTAACAACAACAACAAAAAATTGTACCCCAATGAGAAAATGTACTTGAGGCAGAAAGAAAGAATGAGTGTGATTAATTACCTAGATTTTCACTGGGCAACTGTATCACTACACAAGTGCTTATTGTCCTCTGAAATTGTATGGTACTTAACAAGTTCTCCTGAGATTGCCAAGTGTTCACTCCCCAAAAAGTCTGTGCCACCACCATTTAAAACTCAGAACCAAGTTTTATTTCATTTCTCCTTTCAAAGCAAATAGAATATTTGGGTGCTCATCGGCCTTGAGTGAGGATAAAATAGGCTGGGATCGGGTTTTTTTTTTTCTTCCTACCTCCCCATCCAAAAGTCTGTAATAGGAAGAAAGAAATACAAACCACTTCCTGTTCCAACTTCTCAGTTGAAAGTCACCATGAAGCTGACTGGCAGAGAGCAGTCATTTCCTTACACATGAAGTGGGCAGGTCACAGTTCGAGGGGCTGCCCTCTGCCCTACAGTGTCTGGGGCTGAGCTGAGAAGACCAGAGGAGGCAGTGTGCCTGCATGGCCAGCTGCTGATGCTTGCTAAAGGGTTCTTCAGTCATACGTCTGGCAGTCCGCACTGTCCAAACTCTCAGCTGTGTCTGCTACACCAGCTGTACCTACCTACCTTTAACTTTTTATTGATTAGTTTATTTTTATTTTATGGGTATGAGTGTCTCCTTGCATGTATATGTGTACATCACATACTCTCAGAGGCCGGACGTGTTGGCCTGGGACCATAGTTAGGGTTGTAAGCCACCATGTGGGTTCTGGGAATTAAACCCAGGTCTTTAGAAGAGTAGCCAGTGCTTTTAACAGCTCATCTGCCTTTCTCTCTCTCTCTCTCTCTCTCTCTCTCTCTCTCTCTCTCTCTCTCTCTCTCTCTCATCTATTTTTTGAGGCATGATGTCACTGTGGAGTCCTGGATGGCACCCAGACTGAACTCAAACTTGCTCTGTAGGCTGCCCTCAAAAGTGAAATTGTCCTGCATTTGCCTCCCAAGCGAGTGACAGGCAGGCACTTTGGTTGAGATGACTAGCAAGCACTGCCTTGCCCATTCTGTGATTCTGAGTGAGATGTTACACCTCTGTAGCCTTTAATTTCCTCAACTGCAAGATGAAGGGCTGTTGTGCTGGGTGGGATCCCCAAGTCTTTCCCAGAACTGTGGTTTGGTTTCTTCCTGCAAGTAAGCCAATCAAAACATTAGGGATTCTAGACTGGACTTACCATGAGCATTTAGACTGGACTTACCATGAGCAT
>JADRCD010222653.1:2720-32501 GCA_019843815.1 Montemys delectorum
GGGGGGGGGGGGGGGGGGGGGGGGGGGGGGGGAGAAAGGGCTGTGAGGATATGAGAGGGTGCCTAGAGAGAGGTGGGCAGTGGACCCCGAGAGCCTTCCTGACCTAAAAGTCGTGTTCTCAGAAACCCTCCTCACTCTCCCATGCCCACCTTTGTCACTTGCTGGTGTAATTTTGGTGTGGCCAGGGTGGGGGTGGGGTTAATCTCTATTCACTTCGCTTATGGGACCTGTATGCCATGGTGTAGGTGGAGATTCTGATCTTGTTTCCTGTTCCACACTTACTGTTCACATAGCTCGCTGTCACCTCTATTTTATAAGCTGTTCTGTGAGTTTCTGACTTTTTGAGACAGGCTCTCAGGATGTGCTAGGCTTTGGAGGAGAATGTCTCCCAGAGGCTCGGTGCATATAGGCTCTCTCGGCTCACCTTTGATCATTTTCTCGTCACTGAAGTTGGGAGCCCCAGGCAGGCAGAGCTCAGCTGTGATGTGGGAGACACGGTGCTGGTGACCATGTGACAGATGCTGAGGACAGCCTTGCTGTAGGCCCTAACCTTTGCTGTCTCTGTTTCAGAAATACAGCTGTGACTGAATCTCACCCTTGTGCCTCCCAGCCCCGCTCCCTTAGGATATTCCTTGTCTTAGAGGAGGAGAAGTTGGGTGTCTTGTAAATCTGTTTATTTTTACTTTCATTTTCATTTCACATATACATGTGCAGTATATACTTACTGTGTGTGCTGGTCAGTGTTTATGTCAGCTTGACACAAGCTAGAGATTTCTGGGAAGAGGGGATTTCAGTTGAGATCATAATGCCTCTACCCAATCGACTGGTATGCAAGCCTGCGGGGACATTTTCTTGATTAATGTTGAAGGGGAAGGGCCTGGCCCATTGTGGGTGGTACGAGTCCTGGGCGAGGGGTTCTGGTGTGTATAAGAAAGTAGCTGGGCCAGCCAGGGAAAGCAAGTCAGTAAACTGTGCTCCTCCATAGTCTCTGCTTTGGTTCCTGCCTTGAGTTCCTCCCTGGAGCTCTGAGGACCACAGCTGTGATGTAGAAGTGGAAGTGACATTAACCCTTCTTATCCCAGGCTGCTTTTGGTCATGGCATTCATCACTGTAATAGAGAGCAAAGTAGGACATTCTGTTTTCTGTTATTAAGCAGTTATGGAAATGTTCTTATATATCATTTTGATACTTCTGTTTTCCCTTAACATGATGGTGTTGAAATTCACTGCTGCTGTGGATACATGTGGGTCTCATTGGTCATTACAACTGCTATGTAGTGTTTTATTATGGGCAGACTGTACTTTACCCATTTCCCTCTAGAAGATGGCCAGGTGGCTGTCACCTTGTTACCCCAAATCTTACTTCAGTGTATGTAGGAGGTAGCTGTTCGTGCCAGCTGGCGGGTTTTGGGTAGAAACTTTGTGTAATTTTCTCCAGTTCTCAGTGTTTGGGAAGGGTGTCTAGTCTTAGTGGGGATAGCCTTGCCTCTGCTCACCTCACGGGGTCCAGTTTCCTGTCTGAATCCAGAGGGTAGAATTGGTGGTGTTAAATCAAGGGCCTCCCCTCTAAGGCGGTGTTAGATCACAGGCCACCCCTTTGAGATGCTAGGTAAGTTAAGCAGCCTGACCCTATAGCCTGAAGAAATCAGGCCATGCCTCTGTGCTGTCAACTTAACACAAGCTGGAAAGAGAACTGCCTCCGTCAGACGGATCTGTAGGCAACAACTCTGTGGGGCATTAATGGTTGATGTGGCAGGGCCCAGCCGTCTGTGGGAGGTGCCACTCCTGGGCAAATGGCCCTGAGTTATTTAGGAAGGAAGGTGAGCAAGTCATGGTGAGCAAGCCAGTAAGCCGTCCTCTTCCATAGTCTCTGCTTCAGTTCCTGCCTGGACTTCCTGCCCTGGCAGGAAGTTCAGGATGGACTGTGAGCTGTGAGATGAAATAAACCGTTTCCCCCTAATTGCTCTGGGTCATGGTGTTTATCACAAGAACAGGAACAGGAAAGCAGACTAGCACAGGTCCCCTGCACTTATGGAGCTGTTTGTGTTGTAGCTTCATAGTTGTTGAGCTAAGCCATTTGCTGGCTCCTCGGTACCCCTTGTCACATAGGCTGTCCTGACTAATACATGATTCAGAACTTCTTGTCACCCCAGAAACAATACAAAAGTCAGATATCTCCTTCGGAGAGTTCCTCAGAAGCTCCTTCTTCAGGTCCCCCTGTGCCAGCCTGTTCAACATGACTGTCACATGACCGCTGTCCCTCTTCATGAAGTCCCCTTAGGTCTTAAAGGAAAACGTTCTTTCCTTGAAGGCTCTGTCATATCGTCCTGATGTGATGGACTGGTTTTTTGTCTTTGGATACTTTCCCATCTCGAGGTCTGATGATAGCATCCCTGATCACAAGGCCTCTCTCCTAGGGAAGCTCACTTCTGAAGGGTAACATCATGCCAAGGCCCCTGATGAGCTAACCACAGAGCTCTTGGTTTTTCCTTAACAAACAGCTCATATGGCATGCTGTGTACATGTTGCTTCTTTTGATTTTGCTGTTACATTTAGCCATGGCTTCTAGGAATGAGCCTTCAGAGGCTAGCTGGTCTTAGGGGAACCTGGCTTGACAGAGGCAGTATCTAGGGCTCCCTGTGACCTGCTGTCACCTCCCTAAGCTACAAAGTGCTTGTGCTCAGCTAAATGGTCTGCTTTCCTGTAGCTTGAGAGTCCTGTGTCATTAGGTGAATTCAGGTTTATAACGACGGAGGGAAGCCTGGGGCTACAACCACCCCTTGAGACAAAGGATCAGTGTGCATCTATGCCTGATTTTTCTGCTCTCTAAAACTCAACAGCCCGTATTACCATGGACTCTTTGTGTGCCAGGTACTGAAGCTTGGGTTCCTCAGAGAAGGGAAGAGGCAAACAAAGACAGTGGCCTGCCCTGGTAGAGCTTACATTCTGTGCAGGAGACTTAATGAGCTACTGAAGCTGCCCACATTGTTGTCTGAGAGGTGTGGAGAAGGTAGGGGCTCTAAAGGGTTAGTTTTTACTTTATGACTGTTCCAGGAAAAGCAGATGAATGAGCTGTACAGTGTGCTGGCAGGTCAGGAACTGATGCAGGAGGAAGAATCAGGAGTGAGGAGGCCTTTTGAGTACTAAGCAGGCACAAGAGCCTCCCTGAGAGGTAGTACTGAGTACCTCACAGCTAGATGCAGGGTGCTGGCACCGGTCAGCAGCTTATACCTGCTCCTCACAGGAAATGGTTTCTGGACCTCTTTGACACCTTGCTCATTGACTTTGGGTACTCTAACACTTGCCAACTGCCTTCCTGCAGGGTGATTTCTGGAGCTGAATTTGTCTGTGCATGGGATCAAGCAGAGAGGCTCAGCTGCCACTTCCTTCTCAAGGTGACTGGGGTCCCCGTACAATACCCTCAGCCTCATTCCAGATCCTGATTCTGACTCCCTGGGGTCAGTGCACACATTTACAGGCTAGCCAGGCCCCTTGTGAGAGCCTGTGCCTACTGAAGCTGAAGACTCCCTGGGGCAGCAGGTACTTGAAGCTGGCAGGCTTGTTGGAGGCATAGGTCCCCTGGTACTGTTTTTGCCTTTCATAAGCACCCGCCCTGAGGCCCATCTCATTTGAGTTGGATTCTTCTTACCTCTTTCAAAAAGGTTTCTGAGTTTGGGGATAAAACCTGAATGGTGATAAAAGCTAAAATGTTGGGACTCTTCTAGGAATACCTGGGAGTGACAGATGGTCCAGTGTGAGTGGAAGTGGGTGGAGAGGGTGGGCAGGGGTGCTGTCCTGGCGGGCACAGTGAGAATCAGGGACAGGGCTCTCCCTTCTGAACTTCCAGTGAAGTGGGCCATGAGAACGGCTCTTTGAAATAAATGTCTTTAGGAGTTAGATGGGTAGACTCTGGTTCCTCTCTAGCTGCTTGCATGCCTGTCTGAGTGCAGGCTGAGTTCATTCCTGAAGGACACGTTGCAGAAGTGGTAAAAGTCACATGGCACAGTGCTGTGTTCTTTTCTCCTAAGATCTCACTTTTACCCTTTCCATTTAAAACTAACAAAGGCAGGGCTTTGTTCTCTTATCCCAAGTGGTCTTTCTTTCCAAAGTTAAAGTTATTGGAGAGGGCAGCGTACGCCAGGCATGACTTGTGCTGTTGTGGGGACTCACTAGAGATTAAAAACCGAGATGAGTGATCTCTTGTCCTCTCCATCTGTCACTCGCAGATCTGTCTGTCTCCCTGGTCTAGAAAGAGTTCATTTAAGGAAGCACCTCTGACACGACTTCAGAAGTAACCGTTAAGAGCCAGGCACAGTTGCTGTGAAGCAGCTCCCAGGTTAGATGTGAGATTTGTAACACCCTAACTAGAAGGCTAACGGTGAAAGAAGGACTGTGTTCCTGTAGGTTTAGAATAAGTCCTGTGAACTACAAGCTTCTGTTCTCTAGATACGTTCAGGGCCAGAGGGAATCCTGGACTATTTCTTGGGTTCTCCTGGGAGCAGGTCCTGCAGGCTCCCTTCTGGACTGCTGTGGTTTCCACCCACTTTGCCCATCTTCCCCTAATTTCAGCAGATCTCAGCAGTTGCCGAGTCCCATGGCCTTGATGCTCCTGCTGACAGGTGCACACGAAACAGTGAAGAGTGGACAGGCAGGGTCCCACCTTCATTGTACCTCACAGCCCGGCCAGGAGCTGGGGACAGGCAGAGAATAACTAAAGTGTGCTCTGTCAGCTGGTGGTAGGAGTTACAGACAACACTGAAGCTGCTAATGCAGTGGCCAGAGCAGATTGTATGCATGTGGTAATCAGATGCTGTTTTCTCTACTCACATAGCTTCTTACAATCCAGACCTGGAGTCTGGATTTGCAATAGCTCCTGTTTCAAGTTGTATAAATAGTGCTTACCATTTATTCTCTGCCTTGTCAATAAAAGCTGATCAGCCAATGGCTGGGCAAATAAGAGAACAGGGTGAGACTTCTGCCAGCCAGGTGAGGAGAATAGACAGAAGAGTCAGGGGAGATTCAGTCACAAGGAAGTGAGAAGAGACAGCATAGGAAAGTACATCTAAAGCCCAGAGAGCCAGACCAATTCTAAAATGCTAGTATCTTGAGACTTTGGCAGGAAGGTTCAGAGGATGAAAATAGATCAATGACTGCCCAGGTACTGTGCTTGACTAAATAAATCTATCCCATTCATTCGGGAGCTAACTGGGAGTAGAGAAAAACGAGACGCTTTTAAAACACCATCACAGAGTCTCCCTTTCAGTCAGCCTTCCACACTGTATAGAATAACAAATACTTTCCCAAACCACATGCTACTGTGGCAGAACTACCCACAGCTGGGAGGGAGATGCCAGAGAGCGGCTAAATCTCAGGTGAGAGTCTAGGGACCCTCCCCACCCCCTGCTTCTATAAGGGAATGCCAACAAACCTGACCTTGAGGGCAACTTGCAAGTAGACACGGCTGTGTCCAGTGGAGATGGTAATTATGCTGGGGGTGGACGGGCAAACAGCAGCATAAGAAGGGCAGGTCCTCCATTATTATCCTGGCTGGAAACACTCTTCAGGACAAATGGGAGAATAAGTACAACAAAGTGAGTTGTTCTGAGGGTTGTAGGTGAGAAGGAGGTAGGCTCCAACATGGGCTGGTATCCACGAAAGGCTAGCCAGTTTCACAAATACACCAATAACCTGGAAGAACTCAATAATCAATTCCAACAAGAGCTGCAGGAAAAATGATTTCCTGGAGAAAAAAACAAAAAAGCTCATCAATCTACATGATGAATGTGATGACTATTTCTATCCAGGAAAGACAAATGTGCTAACAAACTTTTCAACCCCACAGACATGACAAGCTGCAGGGTTTTTGCACTGGCTATCTCTTCTAGATCTTTCTTTCCATTTGGGTACCAAGGCACATGGTGCTAAGATCTCACCTCTCACCACAAACTGTATCTAAGAGCCCCAGCCTAGTAACACAGATGCATCACACACATTTACTTCACCTTGGAGGTTTGTCACTGAACCCAGACTCACCGATCTGACTAGATTGCTGGTCAGTAACCCCAGAGGTCCTCCATATAAGCAACTAGGCTCTGGGCTGTGCCTGGCAACGCTAAGTGGCTAAGCATGCAGGATGGCATCTGTAATTTCTTTGAGTTCAGCTAGGACACTGAAGGGCCAGGTGTCCCTGATATCTGGAGCTATCTCATGTCTGCAGATTCTGCATGGAAAAGCATTCTAGCTGTACTGAAAGTGGCAATGATACTGTCTGTTTGTCTCAGGCACCACTGTGTGCCTTGCCTGAGGTGGGTGAAAGTTGCCATGGGTAGTTGGCACCTAGAGCATCGTGCCAGGACTGTAATTTACTAATGATACCTATGTCTCTTGAGTTTCTGGAGGCATTGATCTCATCACTGGAGGGATTCCAGCCCAGACTTGGTGCCCATGACTTGGTAATGATATGGGATTTCATTGGTTAGTTTTTTGTTGTTGTTGTTGTTGTTGTTGTTGTTGTTTTGTTTTTTATCAACTTAACACAAATCTATACATACTTGGTAAGAATGAATCTCAACTGAGGAATTGGCTCCATTCAGTTGGCTGGTGGTCATGTCTGTGGAAGTATTTTCTTGATTGGTAGTTGATAGAGGAGGTCCTAGCCCACCATGGAAGGTACCTAAGGGCCTGTGGACCTGAGCTGTATAAGAGATGTGGCTGAGCTGCCCATGTCAAGCAAGCCAGAAACGATTGTTCCTCTGTGGTTGCTGCTTGAGGCTCCTGTCTTGGTTTCCCTTGATGATGGACTGTAACCTGTGAGATGAAGGAAACCCTTTCCTCCTCACATTGCTTTTGGTCATGTGTCATGGCAGCAACAAGAAGCAAACTAGAGCAGTGATGTTGTTTGTCCCATTGGTGGACAGTTCTGTTGATCACCGTGGGCTTGTTGGCTGAGTCTGGATGTTGCTGCAGTATCCTCCCATGCTGGATATGAACCCTGTGGACAGTGGGGACATATTTGTTGTCCCTGCGGGAGATGGGTGGTTGTAGGCTCAGGGTGGTTCTCTCTTGTGCTTGAGGATCCCCCCCCACCCCCCACCCCCGCCCCTGGCTGGCCAGCCCTGCTGCCTGCAGCTGTGGGAGCTGCTGCTCCTCTGCCAGCCTCAGAGTTTCCTGGAAACCATGTCTCCCTGTGCCCAGAGCCAGCTCATTACCTGCCTCCTTGGCTCTAGGAGCGTGGCCATGTCTTGTTCCCAGTAGGCTTGTCATTTGACAAATGAGTTTTCCTCACTTCCAGCTAAGGGCTTGGGGTCGGGGGAAGGGCGCATGCCTTAGCTCCTCAGAGAGTGTTTCCAGGATCTGTAGCCTGACTTCTAGCCTCTCTGTGCCAGGGAGAGTGTCTACTCCTGACTGCACAGGATCAGCTGGGATTGGTTGTACAGTTTCCAAGGCTGGAAGTGTAAAGAATATGCTGTGCATGGTTAGATGAAGCCAGATGCCCCCCTCCCCTTGAGAACCATCCGTTTTAGTTGTCTTCCTAGAGCCCTTATGGTACACAGAGTGCCCTCCATACATACTTTATTTTGAACAACAAATTCTTTGAGGACACTTAGAATATGAATACTTTGCCTTTACTGAATTTAGACTTTTAAAATAAAAGGAGGCAAATGGACTTACAGATTTAGTTAATATTCCTGATAGACTGCATAATTATTGGTATGATATACTGTTATGAACAAATCCTTTAAGTATCACTGGTAAGAGAAAATTAGTGAGTGCTTACAAATGTCTGATTAAAAGCTGATTAGAAAACCAGCTGTCTTGCTGTATGCTTGGTAAGTCATTGGGGGAGGGGCACTTCCAGTAGCTTCTTCATGAGCTCAGAATGGGCTCTGTCCTGCATATGAGAGATGGCACACTCTGGTGACTCAGTCAGTGTGAAGGGTTTGAGGCAGAAGATCTTAGGTTGAATGTAGGTAATGGTTTATAAGTAGTAAGTTTTGAAGTTTTAAGATGTGGTACAAGTGGTGCCCTGATGTTTATGGTCTGCATCCCTGTAAATCACACTTTTGCATTGACATAAATCACTGTTCTGGCCTGCTCACTGTCTGGCTACTTTATAGCCCTGGGTTCCTAGGTTCTGGGGCAGTTCTTCCTGTAGCTCTTGAGGTGGGGCTCTGCAGCCCTCAGCCAGGCTGGAGCCATGGTGTCCAGGCTTGATGATGCTGGAGGGGATCACAGTCTGCAGACTGCTCGGGAGACTGGGCGTTTTGATTCACACTTGGTGTCTGTGGCTGGCTTCCTGCTGTCTGTGTATATCCTTGGAATATATTCATTTTTCTTTAAGTGGATTCATTACCTGAAATATTCACTGGAACTGGCTAAACAGTACAGCTCTTGGAACAAGCGTACTGACAATCCGTTTGTCCTCAATAAATCTATTAATGCTGACTGGATATAGTTGTTGCTGGGGAAGCTTAGGTGATATGAGGCTGGGGGCGGAGTAACCTGGCTGCTGACAGGACTTTGCTTCTCTAGGCTTGGCTGTGGCCGAGGCAGGCCCTGCCCTCGTGTATATCCCACCCACCTCACACACATTCACACTTGACCATACACACACACACACACACACACATACACACACACAGCCCTTCCCTTTCTTTAAGAGCCCTCCTGTGCTTTTAGTGCCTTGTCTATTTCAGCCCCTGGTGATAGTTTGGAGGTGTGATGTGGGTGTGCTGGGAAGGCTATCCACATGGGTGATGCCTGATCTGTGAAGAGAGAGACTGAGGGGGCCAGGACCCAAGCATAGACAGGATGTGAGACTAAGGAACGAGCAGCTTAGCAGCCCCTGAGCTGGGTGTGTGTCCTCAGTCACCTCAGTGTCACTATAGGGTGAGTGTTGCCATTCCTGTGTCACCCACCAAGGGACTCGGGCTCTTGCCCAGAGTGTTGTTCCTTCAGGTTACAAACCCGTGTCCATGGCCTGGCATGGATGTAGCCAGCTGTTACAGGGCAGGGGAGAGTTATAGCTGCTAGTGAAGCCCCATGTGAGATGGCGTGCAGGAGAGGCCTGGAGGATCATGGGAGGTGTTGTGAAAGCTGCAAGGAAGGGTGGAGAGGGAGTTCTACACATAAGAAGAGTAAGTAGAGGCTTCAAGGATACGGGTCATAAAGGGGCTGCTGATGGGGCAGGATGAGGGGGAGGGTTTTCCTGTCATGAAGGCAGGTGGGGAGGGAACTTAGAGCCACCAGTGCAGAACTTGCTGGGAGGTTTGGACCTGAGAGCAGTGAGCTTCAGAGATTTTGAAGCTAAGAAGAAAAATATAAATCTATGTGTTTGGAAAATGACTGTGAGGCCCAACAAAGGATGTTCAGAGAGGATGAGGTTTACTGTAAGGGAAAGCATAGGGCAGGGCCTGAAGCTACAAGGTGTGGGAGAGAGACACAATCTGAGATTGGTATTGAGAAATAACAAGCCACTGAAAGAAAAGGCCAGAGATAAAGAATGGCCAGGAAAGGGATGAAGGAATGCAGCAGCGTGAGAGCGAAAGGTCAGGAAACAGCAAAGCTTCCATGGGCAGGCGAGGCCTAAAACTGCAGGAAGCTGCCGGGCGGTGGTGGTGCACACCTTTGATCCCAGCACTTGGGAGGCAGAGGCAGGAGGATTTCTGAGTTCAAGGTCAGCCTGGTCTACAGAGTGAGTTCCAGGAAGCTGACTTTGGGAGAAAAAGAACTCAAGTGGTAAAAACATTGGGTTTCCTGCTGTTTTGAGACAGGGTTCTATTCCGTAACTGGCCTGGCCTGGAACCCACTTTGTAGCTCAGGTTGGACTTGAACTTACAGTAATCTTTCTGCCTCAGCCTCCTGAGTGTTAGAACTCATAGGAGTGAGCCACCATTCCTGGCTAAACTAAGCTCAGTAATGTTTTAGAAATTGAAAGAGACTGAGGACAGAAATAAGCATGAACTAAAAGAAACAGGGTTTGGAGAGAAATAAGAATATTAGAAATCTAGAGCAAAAGCAGAAAAACAGAAGCCCCTGGCCAGGGAACCAGCGGTGCAGAGCTGGGCACAATGACCACAGGCTCGGGAAGGCCAGGGAGTGTGGTCACATGGGAAATCTGGGCAGAGTCGTGGATAACGAGTGTGGAGTGGAGGTCACCTCTTTGAGAATGTCTCGGGCGGTGCCCACACCTGACCTGTCTCCTGCTGGCATGGGAGCCAGGTTTCTTGTTGTGAAGTTTGAAACTAAAAAGTGACCCAAGTGCTGGGCCCACTCCTTTCTCTCCTTCCACATGTCCACTGCCCAGGCCCTAGCAGTGTCCTTGCCAGCCTGCCTCCACTCCTCAGTGCCCTTCCCCACTTCCTTTGCCCTCCGTCATTCCCGGCAGGCATCCTTTTAGCTCCACCCTGCCCGTTTCTGTCTCCTGGGCTCAAGTGTGTGTCAGGTGTCTGGAACCTGGAGAGAGATGACTGGCTGACTTGTTGGGGTTGGTTTTCCTGCTTCCCACTGCAGGTCATCTTCCATGATGTTGCTGTGCTGACAGACAAGCTCTTCCCCGTCGTGGAGGCCATGCAGAAGTACTTCAGTGCTGGCTCAGGGACCTACTACAGCGACTCCATCTTCTTCCTCTCCGTTGCCATGCACCAGATCATGCCCAAAGGTAACCAGGATGACCATAAACAATGCCCTGGGGTGTCAGGCTCTATATACACTTCTGGGCTCGGTATGGCTGACCCCTATTTCTGAGAGAGGCAGGGGCAAGGGGCTTCCAAAGAGCCAGGTACAGCTTTGTCCCCTTGCTTGATCTCCTAGACCTGTGAATGGCACAGAGCATAAGACTTTGTCTTCTACTTGTGGCTTATATAGTCACTCAAGTGACAGAGCTAGACTTTAAAGTCATGGCTATCTGGTTTAGAACCCTGCCTCTCCAGACAGCTTTCTGTCCCTTCAGGTGACCTAGATGAGAGCTTTCTGGGAATACCCACTACAGATGTGTTCGTGTTCCCTTAGAATCCAAGGTCATATGCTGGCCCCTGCTCTGCTGCCAGCTGTGTACATGGCTCTGACTAAGGTAACATAGGCTGTTTATGGCCTACAGGAAGTGGAAGGAGCTCCTTTAACCCAAATACCCAGGGTTTTCTTGGGATCTTCATCCAAATGCTAATGTGATTCCAGAGATTTATTCGTGACTATACCTAAGATCTACTTACTAAGAACAGTCACTAGGAGTTACTAAATCTCTGTGGTCATAAAGAGAGCAAGCGGTGCTGTGCTTCCTGTGGCATCTGGGCTGTGTTCTGCCAGGAGGTCTAGATGCTTTGGCATGAGACAGTGGTCAGATTGCTACTTTCCAGTCCAGCTGAGCAGGTGGTTTGGGACGCCTGTGCGTTTTCAAGGGACACTCTGTTTTCGGACATCACAGGTGCTATCCTGAGTTGTTCTTCACTGCTGTTCTTTGTGTTTATGTGTGCATCGTAGGCATTGCTTTTGTGCTTTGTTCCTGTTTAACTGCTGTTTCTTGCTATTTTGGTTATTTAGTTTGTTTCTGGGCATTATTTTTCCCCCTCTTTCAGGAAAGTGAGAGTTGGGTGGGTGGGGCCTGGGAGGCAGGATTAAGTTTGTGCTCCCAGAGCCGTGTGAACAGACCTGGTGACCAGTGTTCCAAAGACAGCAGTTACATTTCTGTGCACTGTCTGCCCTCCTAATGTTTGTAGCATACGCTCACCCCAGGTTTGTTTTTACCTTGTCCTTGGGACCTAACCAGGTCCTCACGTGTACTAGGCAAGTGCTCTGCCTCTTGAGTCACACCCTTCTCTTGTTTCATTTTAAAAGATTCATAAAATATCTGAGAACAATAATAAAATAGGAAAAGTTATGTTCTTGCACCACATAAGATCAGCATCATTAATTACTGCTACCTTCTACTGTTAATCTGACATGCATTTTAAAGATTTGGGCAAGGCAGGAGTTACACTTTGCATTCAGAGTCTTCTGAGGCCTCCTGTATGTCAGGATATGAAACTGACTTCATGTTAATTCAGAGAACATGCAGCAAGCGATGGTATTAGCAAAGTCGTTAATGTCATGCCTTCCCGTGCTGTGTGTAATTACAGGCTTTGAGGGTTTCCCAAGTGCCGGTTAACTAGATGAAGCTTGGCTCACTTTACCATTAATCCCTGTCCTGGGCTGGCTCAGTACATCCTGTTGGCTTCTTAATGTTGTTTTTTTTTTTCAAAGATTTATTTTATATATGTGATTACATTGTAGCTGTCTTCAGACACACCAGAAGAAGGCATCGAATCCCATTACAGATGGTTGTGAGCCACCATGTGGTTGTTGGGAATTGAACTCAGGACCTCTGGAAGAGCAATCAATGCTCTTAGCCACTGAGCCATCTCTCCAGTGGCTTTTTAATATTGTAAATTAGACTATGGTGGATGTCCATATCCAGAAAGATCATCTTCTTTCTTTAGGATTGTTTCACATGATGTCTTCCCAAGGGTGGAATTACCAAGCTAAAGGTGATCTTTACAAAGCCAGGCGTGTCCGCTCCCCAGCGCCCCCAGTGTGGCCTGGCATAACTAGTTTCTGTGCTGCTTTCTAGCCCAGAGTGTCTGACCTTTGTGGAGCTGTATAGACGTCTAGTCAGCTGCTCTCCTACTTGACAAGGAAGAAAACCTGCAGTTGGGTGAGCTGGGTCTCCTCTGCTCTTTTATTGTAATGTCCAGACCTGAGTTCTAGTTCACCTCTCTGCACAGTCCCTTGAAACTTCCCTGACGTCCACCCCTCTCCCCTCCTCCTATAACCCTACAAAATGGCTTGGCTGGGGTAGGGATGGGGAAAGCAATCCCATGTTCTGTGCACTAACTGTCCCCTTGAAGCAGTATTGTAAAATCCACATCTGCAGTATCCCCAAAGGAACAAAAGGGCAGGGCAGGTGTGCGTGCTGTCTTCGATTTCTTCTCAGCCCTTGTTTTTCCTTTGCTTGCTCCGGAGATCCATGTGGCTAGCTAGCCCATCCTGCTGTTCATGACTGCTATCCCTCCACAGACCTGTGGCCACTCTTTGCTTTTCTCTCTTTCTGTCTGTGTGTTAGTTTTGTCACCATGAAAGCATCTTATGCAATAACAAATAAAACATATGCCTAACTGGAGCTGCAGGGGGTGAAGATCAGCTCCTTTGGGCTCACCAGGGTCTCTGTCCTGTGTGACTTGGCTTCGAGGAGCCATCAGCTCTGGTTTAATGACCTGACAATGAAAGCACCTCTGGAGGGGATTAAAATCCCAACTGTGGCAAAAGCAGCTGGGTCAGGAGTCCCCCAAGCTTTCCGCCCTGGCTTTGAACTCACAGAGCACTTAAAAAACTACAAGTGAGTTCCTGTTTCCATAGTACCCGATGATCTGACACCTCGAGCCAAGGCCTCTAACTGTGGCCTCTGTAGAAACAACCTACAATCCAGGGAGGGACTAGTAGGCCTCAGGGATGCTTAGCTCACTTGCTGCACATTCAGGCCATGCACCTGCATGCACATATACTTCCTAGATGTTGTGCTGCTGAGAAAGGAAGTCCCGATGTGTGTCTTGTTAATGAATGGTGATAGACTTGTGTCTTCTGCCTGCCCCTCCCATGGGTCCTTCTGGTATGTGTGTGGCTTTGAATCCCACCAGCTGTGGGAATAGAAGCACAGAGGCTTAAGGACTGCATACATGTGTCCCTTTGGTGTGTCCCTGTGGGTTGAACCCATGATGTTTCTGGGTTCCTTTGCTTTCTAGGTCCCATGTCTGTGAGGAGGACTAAGCCAGGGAGGTCTAAGTGGCTAGAAAGAGAGTTCATGTGTTACAGATTGTCTGGCTTAGGCTCTGAATCTGGTAGAGCTAGCTGCAAACTGTAGCCTTGCATTTCAATAACTTAGTGACCTGAGGAGTCACTAAGAAAAGCCATATGGGGCAGGGGTCTCCCTAGGCAGTGTTCTGGCAGTGTTCCTGATTTCTCTTCTCACGGTTTGTCTTTTGTTGCCTGTCATGTCCCTTAGAGTCATTGGGTCCGATCTCTGGGCCTTCCTACTTCTTGAGGCACCTGCCACCCCCCATGCTAGCCACCCAGCTTTTCTCTTTCCTTCATTGTGACCACTTTCCCCTTTGAACCGTCTCTGCCTCTCTCTCCACTCTCCTGACCTGGTTTGCCTCATCAGTAGTACGTTAAAGTGCTCATCCCCAGGTGAGCGCTTCTGCCTGGCTGTCCTGTGCCTCTTGGCAGGAATCTAATTCATTCTTCCTTCCTTCCTTCCTTCCTTCCTTCCTTCCTTCCTTCCTTCACTCACTTACTTTACTTACTTACTTTACTCACTTACTCACTTACTTTACTTACTTACTCACTTACTTACTTACTCACTTACTCACTCACTTACTTATTTACTTACTCACTTACTTACTTTACTCACTTACTTACTCACTTACTTACTCACTCACTTATTTACTTACTTACTTTACTTTACTTACTTACTTTACTTACTTTACTCACTTACTTACTCACTTTACTTTACTTACTTTACTTACTCACTCACTCACTCACTTACTTACTTTACTTACTTACTTACTTACTTTACTCACTTACTTACTCCCTTACTTATTTACTTACTTTACTTTACTTACTTACTCACTTACTTTACTT
Organism: Montemys delectorum; assembly: GCA_019843815.1. Taxonomy (NCBI): domain Eukaryota; kingdom Metazoa; phylum Chordata; class Mammalia; order Rodentia; family Muridae; genus Montemys; species Montemys delectorum. The sequence goes on from JADRCD010222653.1 coordinate 17,390, forward strand.
ACTTTACTCACTTACTTACTTACTCACTCACTTACTTATTTACTTACTCACTCACTCACTTACTTACTTACTTTACTTACTTACCATCTGCCTGCCCTGTCCAAATGGAACCTCCACCAGGGCAGGAACTTGTGTGTGTTCCCAGTGTTGAGGACAATCCAGATGCAGAGTAGGCACCCAGTCGGTATTTTACCAAATAAGTGAAGTAAACTTACATTAGGTATACATTGGGAATTACTTTGATATGGGGCCAGTCAATAGCTTCAGCTATCTCCCTGGCCACTGTAGATGCATCTGGATATGCTAGCAGTACTGCAGAATCTGGATGGCCCTCCAAGGTGGGGCACAGCCAGAATTTAAATTTCTCAGACCACCATTCCATGAGGCCCCATTGGAGGAAACACTTTGGCCTCTGGGTTTTGGTGAAGCTGGGGAGCCCCTGACTGCCTGTGTTGAGCATGGTGTGAGGGAGGACATTCTCACATAGGAGATGGCAAAGGGAAAAACAGACTCTGGGCACCAACCTGAGTGAAAACATCTGTGTGCATCACAACAGAGGCTGTGAACGTGTGTCCACTGATTTCAGTGGAGGCTGTTTGTTGGCAGCCGCTCTACAGCAAGGCGGAGCCATTTGGTGCCTCTTACTCTGATTGGGCACAGCTGAGCAGATTTTCATAAATACTAAAAATAGCATCGTGGAGCAGTCCTCTTATGTCAGGACTGGAAGCTGACTCTCAGTGAGTGGAGGCCGTGGCCATGGCGGTTGGAGTAGTGACTCTCACCTTTAGTTCCTCCACAGTCTTCTGCTTTTAACCTTTCAAGGCTCCAGCCAGCTTTTATCGCCTTGAGGTTAACTTAAGCAGCACTGGCCCCAGTGCTGCTGAGCACCCTTGGGGTTGGGAAGAGGGAGAACCCAAGTGAGTGGTGGTCACAGCAAGAGGTCACTTGAGCAGCCTCTGCCCTGTCAGGACTTTGGAGGAAGCTGTGGGCTTATTTTCCTAGAACAAGACCAGACACTGTCAGTTCAGTTAGTGTAGGTGGCCAAGGCTGAGAGACTGCAGAAGAGGCCTTCCAGGGAAGGTGCTGGTCGGGCCGCCTGGGCTTACCCCCAGATGGCCTCTTCAGACAGTGAGAAATGACACATCCCAGTTTCTTCTGTTAAGAACTATAAACTGTGTTTAGGACAAGGAGTTAAGGTGCTTTTATTGCTCCATCTTGTAAGACTTGCACGTGTTCTGATTCTCCCACCCAGGACACCTTTGTTTGCTCAAAGGTCCATCGCTCTATTCCAGGAATTCAAGGGCCAGGAGTCGTGGCCTTGGAGCAGTGCCCTTTCCCATTCCTGCTTCATTTCCTATGTGCCACTTCTTTTCTGACTACCCAACTGATGAAGACTGTAAGGCCAGACCCAGCCCATGGGGAAAAGCAGGTAACCAAGTGCACTTCCGGTCTCCATGTGCTAGCTCTTTGAGCACACCTTGTTGGTCCAGAGTAAAGTCTGCCTTGTCCAGGCACTCCAGCCACAGCAGCGGTCTCCTTGTTTGTAACTCCAAACTTATTTCTAACAAGATGGTGTTGAAGTCCAACCTGCTAAGTGCGGTCAGCACACAGCTCTGGAATCGCCTGCTGTGTACACTCTCTCTGGAATCGCCTGCTGTGTACACTCTCTTGGTCTCCATGCATTTTGGATAAGCGGGTCATAGAGGAGACTGCTGCATCAGTATGGCACCTCAGCCCCTCTCGTCTGGCGCCTTTGCCCTTCAGGTTTGTCTCTTCCTACCTTCCCACATCCACCACGGTCTCTGTCTTCAGAGTAGCTTCTTACAGTATAGTCGCCGATATACTTTGCTGTTCCATTTTCCAGGTGGACTTATCTTTTCCTTTTGGCTGAGTCCCTTCCTGCTGTCTGCCTTACCAACTTCTTGACCTCCTCCACCTGCCTGCTTGCTTTGTGCTTTCTGGAACAGAGCTCCCCTGTGAGTCACATTAGCCTTGAGAGGTAAAGGGGAATTTCCTTACTACTGCTGGGGACTTCGGTGTAATAATGAGTGTAAGCAAGGTTGGACCACTCCATGGGTGGTAAGAATAGTTTATTGGAATTAAACCAAAGCTATCTCTTGGGGGATGGGAACAGAGAAAAGCAAAGTGGCAGAAAAGCAAGTGGATTTTATAGGACTCAACAGGGTGGGATCTTTGAGCTGATACAGGCTATTTGGATGGAGACCCAGAAACTAGATGCTCTTCCTTGAGGTAGTTGACCTCTGGGGTGACCCTTGAGTCCAATTTGGGCTGCTCACATTAGTCATGGGTGTGAGGCCACACCCTAAAGAAAACTGACTCTACTCCCATAAAAGCCACTGAGTGTCATGGCTCCTCCTATTAGGGGTAGAGGCTGTGAACTCCTCCCAGCTGCATGCTAGAATGTTGACTGGCTTGATCTTGTGAAGATGTTGCCCAGGCAACCAGAGATGTTGTGAGCATGTGGTGGGGGTGCTGGTTCTGTCTTCTCAAGAAGACTGGTTTGCTCTGGCCCTGTCTGGCCTCTGACTTTCTTAGTTTTTCTGCCCCCACTTCCACAGTGTTCATTGAGTAATTGGGAGGGGCTTTGATATTGATGGCTCGTTTGTGAGTAGTCAGTAGTCTACAGCCATTTGTTCTCTGTACTTTGGCCAGTTGTAAATTTATGCATACCTACTGCCACTCATTGCACAGAGAACCTTCCCTGATGCCTGATGCCATCTGAGAGCTGCAGATGTACTGGTAGGGAGGTAGGAATTCAGAGGGCCGTGTAATACTTTGTCTGTTTAACTCAGTAATAGTAGTACTTTCACATGTAGGGCTTGTGATCTTGGCCATGGGATCTTGCTCAGATTTGTCTTATCAGATATGTTTCCTCCAGGGGGTGGGCCTTAAAGCCAACCAGAAAGCAGTTGGTTGCGCCCATAACGCCTGTGCCATGGTTGCGCCCATGCAAAGACCTTGCCATGCTAACCATTATTGCATTCCACAGGGTTCACAGCTGGGGAGACTTTGGTCACTTTCTCTCCCTAACAGCCTTTGTAGTACCTTCTGGTGCTATGAAAGCGACATTCCTGGCTTTTTACATAAGTTCTGGGGATCAAATTCAGGTCTTCATACTTATGCAGGAAACACGTTACTGACTGAGCTGTCCTCCTATCCTCTGATTGATTGATTGATTGATTGATTGACTGACTGATGGGTGGATGGATAGATTGATTGAGGTAGGGTCTCACTGTGTAACCCTAGTTGGCCTGGAACTTGCTTTATAGACTGGGCTGGCCTTGAATTCACAGGCATATACCTGCCTCTGTCTCTGGAGTGCTGGGGTTAAAGGCATGAACCACCACACCCAGCCTATTCCCTGCTTTAAAACAAAACAAAACATTTTCTGTGGTAAGGTTTGTCCATGGTAGGCTTTACTCACAGGCCTGTGAGACTTAGGGCATCAGCATTCCCTGCGATGAGTATGAGTAGTCTCTGAGCTGATTTGATGTTAGTGTCAAATAAATGGCTTCTCGTGTCTTTTGCCCAAGTGTTCAGGCACTCCTCTGTCTCAGGAACTTCAAAGTCACTGAGAAAGAGAAGATTGTTCTGGGAAGGGGTATAACCGGAGCTCAGGGCTACTCTGGGGACCTGACTACTTGGGTGTGTGGTCCCCGAGCCCCCCGCCCTGTGACATTATTATTTCTATCCACATGTCTCTATTTTTCCTTTCTGCTTAAAATGTTCTTCTGTTTCTGTGAAACAGAAGTGGGGCGGGGCTTTGGTTCATTGTGCTATTCCCTTAACAAGCATCAGTTCTTGGTATTTTCACTTCAGATCCTGGTACCATTTGGTACCAGCCTATTTAAGTCCCAAAGTGCAGATTTATTTTTATTTATTATGTTTTGTTGGTTCAGTCAGCTGGGCCAGAGGAGGTGGACCATGTGGTCAAAACCCACCCATGTGGGTCTGCTTTTCCAGCAAAATGACTACTGCTCACTCTCTAACACACAGCAGCTGTGGGACTGGATGCCGTGCTAGGCATGGGAAGAACAGGGAGGGAAAAGATGTGGACCAGATGTGGGGTTTGCCCTCATGACTTCCATTTCTAGTGAGAGCATTAGATGTTTATTCAGATAACTATAAGGAGAGAGAGGGAGGAGGGGGCTGCCTGAGAAGTACCATCCTCGAGGGATGTTCTAGGCAGCCTCTGGGATGGCCCTAGTGATCTTTATCCCTGTATTTGGCCCCTGGTGACATCCATTTCCTTTGTGTTGAGCTGGACTTATTGGTTCAGCATTGATTAATAGAATATGACAAGAGTAACAGCACATGGTCTCCATGGTTATTATAGAAGATCATGGCTTCTATCCTGGGTACTCTTTTGTTTCTCCCTTGGAGCACTTGGCTTCCAAGGACCCAGGTGCTGTGTAATGAAATGTGGAGGGAGGGTCCTGAGGAGCTGATGTTTCTGGTCAACGGCCAGAGAGCATCTGAGGGCAACAATTGGCAATCATCAAAAAGACTGATGAGCTTGGGTCCTCATTTAGTCATGGCTGGGACTAAGGAGATATAGCTTGTAGGCCAGAGGCATCCAGCTGAGCTGGATTGAAACAGAGACTCTGGAGTCTTACTCTGTTGAGATAATTCTACATTAATGTGTAGTTTTGAAAAGAAATACAGAGATCCTCTGCCTGTCTTGCCCCAGTGGTAGCCTCTTGCAAGATTATAGGAAACATGGCAAGCAGGATACAGACATAGGTGCCATCAAGCATGGGGCATTTCCGTTACCACAGGTGGATCGGGTGGGGCAGGGAGGGTCTTTTGTATTCCCCTTGGTAATTTCTCAGCTTGTAGCATTCACTATTCTACTTGACTGTTTCTAGGCTCTTGTCATTGTTATACAGGCTGAATTGTGCGTCCTCTTTGGGGAGTGGCCTCTTTTTCCCTCAACATAATATACAGAGAGTTCACTCAAGTTATTGCATGGTTCAATAACCCATGCTTAGTGGTATTTCCGGGTGTGATGTAGCTTAGATTGCTTAAACATTCATCTGCCAAAGAACTCGTGGCTGTCTTCAGTTTTGAGTGACTATGTGCACACCGTGTACAGGTCTTTGCATGAACATAAGGGGTTTTGTTTTTTGGGGTTTTTGTTGTTATTTTTTGGTACAAATGATGAGAACTGCATTTGTTAGGCTCTGTGGTACTTACATGCTTTACCAGAAGCCAACAGTTTTCTCCAGGGTAACTTACCGTTTTACACCCTTGCCTCACAGTGTAGGAGTGTCTCTCTTTCTTTTAATCCATAGGTTCTCTGACCCACCTGCTGGTGATAGGACTGTGTGTCCTTGATTATCTCTCATGAGTGACATGATTTGTGTGAAACCATTTTAAAAACAGCCAAGGAGTGTCTGTGTTTCCTTTCTGTGGGTGGGTTTGAAGATAGTATTGTAGAGTCCTAGAGAAACAGTACTGGAGGCGCTTAGTGACTGTCTGCCCCACCTTCCTGGCGTGGCTGCTCTTCAGGGCAGTAGGCCATGAGCACAGGTCAAGCATATCCCATTTGGCTTTTGTTTGTTTGTTTGTTCGTTTTTGTTTGAACTGGGCTCTCCCAGCATACATTGGCCCTAAGCTCCCTATCCTTCAACCTGTACCTCCCAAGTGCTGAATTAGAGGTGTGTCACACCACACACAGCTAGGTTGGCTTTAAAAACAGAACATATGTGTAGGTTTGTGTACATGAGTGCCGGTGCCCACAAAGGCTGGAGAGATCCTTCAGGAGCTGGAGTTGCAGGCAGTTGTGACTCATCTGACATGGTTGCTGGGGATCAAACTGGAGTCTTCTGGAAGGACAGCATATTTTCTTGACCCCTGAGCTGTGCGTCTCTCTAGCCCATGCTTTACTTTTAAAAGATGCTATTTGAATATGATTGGCCCATAGGATGTGGCACTCTTAGGAGGTGTGGCCTTGTTAGAGTAAGTGTGGTCTTGTTTGAGGAAGTGCGTCACTGTACAGGTAGTTTTTGAGGTCTCTGAGTGTTCAAGCTTTGCCCAGTGCAGAAGAGAGTATCCTCTTGACTGTCTTTGAATCAAGATATAAAGCTATTGGCTGTCCCAGCCATGTCTGTCTGCATACTGCTGCCATACTTCACCATGATGATAATTGACTAAAACTCTGAAACTGTAAACCACCCCAATTAAATATTTGCCTTTATAATAGTTGGCTTGGCCATGTTGTTTCTTCACATCAATAAAACTCAAACTAGGACAGAATTTGATACCAGGGCTAGGTACTGTTGTGATAGTCCTAACCATACTTTTGTTTGGAGAAATGTAGATTTGGGACTTTGGAACGTAGTGGAATGCTTTAAGTGGGGCTTAATGGGCCGTATTAGTAGAAGCATAGAAGACAGCGGCACTGAGGGTGATTTGGACTGTGGGAGCTGGCTGGAGAGGTGTCAGAGGAGAAGAATAGTGTGTGGCCTAGAGGCCGTTCTTGTGGTGTCTTGGTGAAGACTGTGGCTGCTTTTTGCCATTGTCTGAAGAGTCTGCCTGGGGCTAAGGTGAAGAGATGTAGACTGATTGCATTGACAAAGGAAGTCTCAAAAAAGCCCAGTTTAAACTCTGTCTTGTGATTCACTCTGATGAAGGACATTTTGATCAAGGGAAGCATGCTTAGAAAGGAAAAACACAAAATGTATGATTCAAAATTAAAGGGACACCAGGAAGTGGACTGGAGCTAAATCCTGTGTTCAAGACATTAAGTGGAATTAAGGGAGTGGTGACCTCTGGGCAAGATCCCATCCAGCTAAGTTTATTGTTTATGAGTTTGCAGTTGAACAAGGGATAGTTATATTAAGTGTTATTATTACCTGGTTATTGTTTTCATTTGCATGTGCAAATGAAAGGAAATATTATATGTCAAATTGACAAAGGTTAGGTTGTGATGGCTATTCTCAGTTGTCAATTTGACTATATCTAGAATGAACTAAATCCAGAACTTATAAAAAAAGATCTTGTGAAAAGGTTAAGAAAGGTTTAGGTCCACACCTTTAATGCCAGCACTCCGAGCTATGCAGACATCTGAGTTCAAGGTCAGGCTACAGAGCAAGTTCCAGGACAGCCCAAGCTTGGGCAGTGATGGAGCTGGAAAACAGAAAGCTAGAACCTGGCCTTGTAGCCCCATTAGTGTGAAGGATCACAGTCCCAGAGTTTGTAGACAGGGCCTGTAAGGAACAACTCATGGAGAAGCCCTTGAAAAATGCTAGAAATGCTCATAGTGGAAGGAAGTGTTTGATTTCAGGGCCCTGGGACAAGGGACTGAGGTGCATATTATGGTTTACATATTAAAGAAACCCACCTCCAGGTTCTCCTAGGATCCCTCCAGTCTCTCTCTCTCTCTCTCTCTCTCCCTCTCTCTCTCTCTCTCTCCCTCTCTCTCTCCCTCTCTCCCTCTCTCCCTCTCTCCCTCTCTCCCTCTCTCTTTCTCTCTCTACCCCACCTCTCTCTCTGCCCTTTCTTCCCCCCTACCCCCTTCTTTCTCTCCATTGTGATTTCTCTGGCCTCAGTCCTTGGGGCCAGTAAACTCGCCCACAAGTAGTTTCTCAATAAACCTGCATTTAATATAATCTAATCTGACTTGATTTGGCTCATTTCACTGGCAGAGAAATAACTTATCAGGAAGAGCCTGTCAGCCTGCTGTCCCTCACTCTCATGCCTCAGTGGGTGCCAGATCTCAATACCTTGGGTTTTAGGTGGGGGGGGGGAGGTTCTTTTGGTTTTGGTATTTTTGTTTGTTTGTTTTTGAGATAGGGTTTCTCTGTGTAGCCCTGGCTATCCTGGAACTCACTCTGTAGACCAGGTTGGCCTTGAACTCAAGAGATCTCTCTGCCTCTGCCTCCCAAGTGCCGGAATTAAAGGCATGCGCCACCTCTGGAGTTAGTGCAGGAGTAAGATTTTAATTTTGTTCGATTTACATCTTCACTTTTCTTGATGCTAGCATGTCCCACCTGCTTGGAGATAGAATTGTGTCTCTTGAAGGATACCTGGAGGCCATAAGAGATCTGAATGAGGTGGTCGTAGATATAGTCAGCTAAAGAATGGACTAGACAGTTGAAGTCCGGGAGTGTCAGGTTTCTGGAAGTATGCGGTGGTGGCATGAGTAAGAGCTATAGCTCTAGGTACCCAAGAGCCTGTTCTGTATGCCGTTCACAGCTCCCTGTCCTAGGTGTTCCTCCTCTTAGGGACTGGGTGCCCGGGTATTCCAATCAGCCCAGCCAAAACCTTACTGTGGCCAGTCATTCTGATTAGTAGGCACAAAGGCTCTGAGGGCATACCAGCATACTGTCTCTTCTGTCTTTCTGTCTGTCTCCATCTGTTTCTTTCCCTCACTCTGTGTGTGTGCATGTGTGCAAGTGTGATGTACAGTGACATACAGGTCTCATAGACCAATTCAGAAAGCACCATCATGAGTTTCACGCTCTAAGTATTTCAGTCATTGTTGGTAAACACTCTTGACAGGAAAGGGCAGGTGCTAAGGTCTAGCAGAAGTCTGGTGCAAGCCTGGAGAATCTCTTCAAGCTTGAGGTCCTTCAGGATAGCCGTCTTTGAGAGCACACTAGCATGCCCGGTGCAGAGGAGCTATGAAGGTAAATTCTACCAAGACTTTACATTGATTTTTAATTTTATGTGGAGGCATGCACCCACAAAGATTGCTTTGGGGACTTTGTGTAAAATCCCCATCACTCTTTCTCCAATAACAATGAGAGTCCTGAGGCCTGGCTCAGGAAGCTGGCTTCCTTCTGGTCCGGAGTCCTCCTCTTATCTTGCCCATGACTTCTCTTTGGGCTGGGCTCCTTCCTAGTGTGTGTTGTTGATTCCCCAGGCCTGGTCTGAGCACTTTCACCTCTAAGCCTTTCATTATTCACAGTAATTTCAGTCCCTGGTAATGAAGCAGATAGAATTCATTTCTAAGCAGCCAGTCTGTATCAGTTGGTTCTGATAGAGTTTTGTTATTTCCCGTGTACTTGGCTACACAAATGCCAACCAATATTTCTTTCTTAACTTGAGGTGCTTTTTTTTTAAAATCTTGCTATCTGAGGACCCTATAGATTTTGTCTGTATTTTCTGTAGTGAGCAATTCTTAGAGGTAAAGGGTAGAAACCTTTTGATCCTTGTGAAAGATTTAGTACCTGAGTTAGTACCTGAGTTAGTTTAGTATCTGAGTCCCAAGAGCTGTGGGTGCAGTGTCCTTGTGAACAACATGGAGCTTTGCTCCTGTGGCAGGGGTGTTTAAGATTCTGTTATGTGTTGCCCAATGATTGAGAACAAAGGAGCAGCAAGCCTGTGTTTAAATGAAGCTTTGTCATGGAGCTGCTTAATATAGTAGTTTCAATTTGGGGAAGACTGGGCACACGTGTGTGTGTGTGTGTGTGTGTGTGTGTGTGTGTGTGTGAGAGAGAGAGAGAGAGAGAGAGAGAGACTGTTTGCTATTGGTCAGTGAGTGTGTACCTGTCTGTGAGTATGTGTATGTCTGTTTATGAGTGAGTGTGTGTCTATCTATGAGTATATATATATGTCTTGTGTGTATGTGCCTGTGTATGAGTGTGTGTGTGCATGTCTGTGAGTGTGTCTGTGTGCATGTTTGTCTCATGCAAGCACATATGTGTGTGGTTTAGATGATATCTGACACGCAAGTGTTTGATCCTATGTAAGTGCATGCTTGTATTGCTCTTGCTAACGTGGTCTAGCTGAAACTTCCCTGCGTACTTCGTCCTTACTCCCAGACACCTAGCAACCCTTTCCTACTCTTGAGTATAGCATGGCCTACAGTGGCTTCTTGTGCCCATGGCCTTTCCAGCCTGGGCAGCTTGCTCCAGTTCAACTCTTTGAACGTCAAGGAGGATGAGCTGAGTGGCCAGAGCTCTGTTTGCAAGACCATTGTTCTTGAGTCTACCCATCACTCCCAGCTACTTACCCTTTGTATGAACTGCCCTTGCAGGTTCCTGACTCCTGAGTTTGGCCCTCTGCATTCCCAAAGTTCTTCCAGGGTGTTCTGTTGTTGTTGTTGTTTGTTCTTTTTTCTCTCTTCCTTCCTTCCTTCCTTCCTTCCTTCCTTCCTTCCTTCCTTCCTTCCTTCCTTTTTTTTTTTTTCCGAAGGCTACACAGGGTTTCTCTGTGTAGCCCTGGCTGTCCTGGAACTCACTCTGTAGACCAGGCTGGCCTCGAATTCAGAAATCCGCCTGCCTCTGCCTCCCAAGTGCTGGGATTACAGGCGTGCGCCACCACTGCCCGGCCTATTTATTCGGTTTTTGTTTGTTTTTAATCAACAATTACTCCATACTCAGGAAATGCAGACAGAATTGGGTAAGTCTGATACACACTATCTTCCCAAACCCCAGTTGAGTAGTTATTGGGTTATCTTCTGTCGTGAGTTAGTCATCCTTCTGAGAATCAGATTTTATGGATAAGGGGAAACAGAGAGAGAAGCCTGCGATTAGTCTGCGATTAGTCTGTACTTAGCTCTTCCCTCCATTCTGTATAATAGTGGGTGCATCCAGCATGGGGACTCTCCCAGTGTTACTTTAGAGGGCCAGTGGGGGACATACGAGTTTGTTTTCTTCTTTTGTTATTAGCACATGGTAACTTATTTACTTTTGGGACAGATGTGTTGATTTGGTCCATGGTTTTATTAGGTAGTGATCACTTCAGTCATTGGCATACTCATCATTTCATGCAAATTATCATTTCATGCAAGTTATCATTTCTTAGTAAAGAATTAGAAAATCATCATCTAGCTTTTATGGAATACTAAGGCACTGCTATGGTTAGAATGTGGCCTGTCTCCCTGTCTTAGTCAATGATCTGTTGCTGGGAAGAGACACCATGACCGTAACAATTCATATAAAGTAAAGCGTTTGATTTGGGCTTACATTGGGAAAGCATTTAACTGGGGTAGGAAGCAGGCAGCTCATAGACAGACATGGTGCTAAAGAAGAGGTTGGGAGTTTCACATCTAGATCTACAGGTAGCAGGGAGAGAGAAAGCCACTGGGCCTGAAACCTCAAAGCCCACCCCCAGTGACACACTTCCAACAAGGCTGCACCTCCTAATCCTTTCAAATAGTGCCACTCTCTAGGCATTCAAGAATATGAACCTATGGGGGCCATTCTTATTCAAACCACCATACTCCCTAAACTAACACAGAAGTTTAATATCCAAAGTTTTATGCCAATGATATTAAATGAGCAGGAACCCAGTCTAGCTGTAGTGTTTAGAGGTGCAGGATATTTGGGAATGATCAGACTTGGTCATTGTGGAGGAGCTTCCATGACTGAATACTCCTGATTTTAAAAAGGAGAGGGAGAGACTACCGACTGAAGATTCCATACATGTACCTACTATGATATGAGGTAACTGGGTGGAGAGGGAAAGAAGACAAGTGTAGTAAAAAATGTTAACGATCCTAGCCTGGGGTCTTCCCCGCCTTGGACCATTTATGTTCCCAGAAAGACACACACAGCCTTTATTTTTGAACAGCCTTAGGCAGCACATAGATGGGCAGGCTGCCTACCGACAACCCACTTACTATTTACTGTGCTCCGTCTGGGCTGCTCTTAACCCAACTGGCCAGCCCTCTGCGCCATGTGTGATCTGCCTTCTGCAAGCCAGGGAAACCTCAACCCCAAGTACGTCTCTTCTACTCAGCTATTGGCTGTTGGCATCTTTATTCACCAATCAGAACTAACTTGGGTTGTGGGGGCTAGCACTTAACATTACAATAGACAGTAAAAGACAAAACCTCAGTAGGTGGGGAATGGGCTGGAAGTGATTCACAAACATCTATAATATACTCTTTCAATACCAGCCTCTAAAACTATGAGTCAAATAAGCCTTGTTATCCTGTGCAGTTAGTCTGCTTCTGGTATTTTGTTACAGTGATAGAAAGCTAACAAATGTAGGAGGTGAAAGATATCTATGGTGAAAGTCAATGAGATATATAAATAAATGGAAATGTAGCCCATGTTCGTAGATTGGAAGAGTTGCTATTATTAAAATGCCTATACTATTCAAAGAAATTAAAAATTATAATGCTATATCAAAATACCATCTCCAGGCAAAGGCTTGGTCTGGTCCTGGCATGATAGAAGCCTGTTAGTCAAGAGGCAAGGTGGTGGGAGATGGAGAACTATATTAAGAACTTTCAATTTTGTTTTTGTTTTTCAATACAATTTTGTTTTGCTTTCTGTGTAGCCTTGACTGTCCTAGAACTCCCCTTGTAGACCAGGCTGGACTGAAACTCAGAGTGATCCTCCTGCTTTTCCTTCCCAAGTGCTGGGATTAAAGGCCTGTGTTACAACCACCTGGCTACTTTCAAATGTATTTAAACAGTGTGCCTGCTGATCAGAAGAGGGCAGGAATGATCTTAGTCAGTCACAAAATGCTTTTCAGTTATGCATATCTCAAAAATACAGAGATTAAATGATTCCTGTCAGAGACCATTGTTTCCTCAGGCTGTTGTTAGCACTGATGAGCTTTTGTGGAGGTCCTGACACCGTAAGCAATGGATAGTCTGTGGGGGCTAGATGGAACTCCAGGGGCAAGAGAACTTACATAAACTGAAGGGTACCAGTGACTGTTGTTCCCTCACAGAAATAAATGTTATTATAAAACTTGTGTGGAACTTCAGACGACTCAAAGGAGCCAAATTAATCTTGAGCAAAAAGCCCTCAAAGCAACCAGCCAGACAAACGAAAAAGCCACAAAGCAGGGGGCATTGCACTGCCTGACCCTATAGCATACTACAAAGGAACAGTGTCATAGCCTGAGAGGAGTGGAGCTGGCTGGACTGGCGGGACTGGGGGGACCAGATGCAGAGCAGTGGGACAGAAGGGAGCGAGCGCGCCGAGCAAAGTCAGTGCACACACACATAACTGTTTTCAGTGAAGACAATTGCTTCATAAATGGTGCTTCAGACATACAGACTGTAGACACCCTAGACCCACCCTCTCACCTGTGAAAACCAAATCAAAATGGACTAATGATTAAACCTAAGACCCCAGACTAGGAAGCTAGAAGAATCCAGGTGTACTTTTCTGCAGCCTCCTGGTTTGGGCAGGAGGATTCGAGCCTTTCTGGAGATAGTCTAAGCTATGTCATTGCTGACACTGGGCCAGCAAGTGGAGAAGACACTTTGACATGGACCCAGTTTCCCTGGAGCGTCAAGGATTTGTGTTGCGATGCAGCGTGCCAGCGGCTGTCTTGAGCTGCACACGAGTGACTCCTGAGCGCTGTTTTCCTTCGAAGAGTCCCTAAAGCAGTCTGAGGTAGCATTGCACTTTCGTATCCCAACAGGAATGGAAGCGAGTCTTATTGTTTCAGCTTGAAAGCTAATTGGACTGTGAAAGCAAGTTCCCTGCCAAGATGTCCTGGAAATAATTGCTGTGCTACATAATCTCTTCACTCGGAGGTGTTTATACTACTGTGAGATGATTGACCAGCACAGGCCTTAAAAAGGGATGTACCAGTTCCTACACCAAACGTTTTCTCTCTGCTAACTCTCTGTCTTCAATTATGCTACTTTAAAAAAAAAATTTTTTTTCCCATGAAGTGGCAGTTAATGTCTTGCTTCCTTAACTGGCAATTACAGACTCTTAGTCTTCTCTCACCCAATATTTCTTACTTTGGCATTTTAGTTTCTGCAAAGCACTTTTTAATAATCTTCATTTTCTTGCCTGATATGTCTGTTTAATTTAAAAATTTTTTATATAGTTCGGCTCTAACTTTTAGTGTAATGATGAAATTATACAACAAATTCCAAGCATGTCGTTTGTGTAGAATCACAAATTGAAGACACAAGCTTCCTCCTTTTCACAGGCCTCGCTTCATGTGGTCTCTGCCTGCCCTTCACTGTTGTGCCCTGCTAAAAGCTGCTGCTGTTACTTTGAGGGAAGAGCCCTCAGAGGGATCTCTATGTGTTAGCCTTGCTGATCTAGGGCAGTGCTGTGGCGATGGAGAGGAAGCGAGGGCCCTCGTGAGCTAAGCCATGGGACCACAGAGTGGCCTGTGGCCATTGAGCACTCGCTCCTCTGAGCCCAGCACCTGAGGAATTGCTAGTTTCTAGAGCTGTGCTGTCTGGTAAGGTGCTCCCTAGCCTCAGGTGGATCTGCACCGACTTAGTCAAAAGCAAAGGAAGCAAGTCTGTCTCCTCAGCACACAGTGGACCTGAAGTATGAGAGCCGTGTGTGACTAGTGGCTGCCGCACTGGATGCGTTCGATGACGTGCAGTCCATTACTGCACAGTGCTGTTGGAAGGCCATGGGGCTTCCTGGATGGTGTCAGAAGCCAGCACTTAGGTGTGCCTCATGGCACTTCCATCTAGACCGTTTTACAATAATTGGGGTTCAGCTTCCTGAAGACAGGAAGGGAAGAAGGCAAACAGGTTACAGCCTGGGGCAGCCCTGAGGAAACAGCAGTACCAAGCAAAGACGTGGACAGATTTAGACTCATTCTAGAATGGTGAGGAAGGAAGGCCCTGTAGCTTGGAAGTCATGCCAAGTGTACTGATGAGGTTTCATTAACTTGACATGCCAGGGTCACTTGGGAAGAAGGAATGTTAGCTGAGGAAACGCCTCCATCAGACTGGCCTGTGGGCATTTTCTTAATTGATGCAAGAGGTCTCAGCCCTCTGTGGGCAGTACCATACCTTACTGGGCAGGGCGTCCTGGGTTGTATAAGAAAGCAACTGAATAAGCTATGGAGAGCAAGCCAGTAAGCCATCGATCGCCATGCTCCTTCATGGTCTCTGCCTCAGTTCCTGTCTTGGCTTCCCCTCATGATGGGCTATAAGCTTCAAGCTGAAGTAAGTCCTTTCCTTCCTGAGTTGCTTTTGTTCATGGTGTTTAATCCCTGCAAAAGTAAAACAAACCAGGAGTCCCAAGCCCCAGGCTCTGAGAGGCTCCCCAGATGCTTTATGAACATGAAGACTCAGTCTGGGCCTGGCAGGCAGGCATGGCTGTCAGCGAGGCGGAGGTAGCTGTGCAGGGAGGACAGCATCCTAGTGCAGGTTACCCTGGCTGCAGGTTACCCTGGCTGCAGGTTACCCTGG